>WIQG01000507.1:0-79091 GCA_014925785.1 Mycena galopus ATCC 62051
AACGGGTGCTGCTGTGTCAGAGCAGCGGAAAAGGGTACAATGCCGGGATTTTGGGATGTGCACGCAAAGTCCGAGAGAAGAGCGACTGGATCCTCCGTGGCCCAATAAATCAGCTGAAGACTACGTACGTAGCGGATCCGGTTGGCGGCGTCCATTGTAGAATTTATAAGAGGGCAAGAAAGCGACGGGGTGATTAAGTAACAACAACTGCTGGGCTGGCGGACAACTTGTCGTTCAGGACCACCGCTTATTAAACAGGGGGTTTATGAGACCGATGATAACGATACAAATTAAAGCTTGCGTGATTGGTCGGGCAGCGCGATCGTACTTATATGGAGTCAGCATTTATCCTCCGGGTGAACGATGGCAGCATGTGTATTGCCTGGACCCGTGCTGCGTTCCGGAATCCGCCACTCTTGCTTTATTTTCTGTAGTCTGCGGAATTTTCACTATTTTCACTCAAATGACTAATGCTGGCTTATAGAAATTCCGGCAAAGCAATTGAGAAATGAGATTCAAGGTAATGTACATGCAGAAATGGATTGTAATAAACAAACAGGTTCTGTGAGAGGGAAAATGAGGGAGCAAAAAAACGGGCGTACGAAATTCATGTCGTGATCATGCCACACGGGTAAAAGAGGGGAACCAGAGGACTTCAGACAGCCGGGGCATTGCGTGCGCGTTGCTCATGCGCGGGAGAGGCAGCTGATAAGCATACGGGGAGGTAACGGCGCTGGAGTGCTGGGTATCAGAGCCGGCTGGACAAAGACTATGGTGTAGGTGATAGCGAGAAGCAAGAGGGAAAAATAGACGCCGGGCCACGTGGTCAAAGAAGCGGAGAATTATTCGGCATGATGGAATGCCGAAGGTTAATATGATCGGCGCGGAACCATGCCGGGAGCCACCGGTCCGTTGGGCCACACATCTAAATGTTAGATTGGCCTCTTGTTTCCTACGCACAAAAAGTATGAGGGTGAAAAATCTATATAACAGACCTCGCTGTGAGAAGGTGGAATTGGAAGGCAGTGAATAAAATCTTTAAGTACGAGTCACGCCACGCTTAATGCGGTGGCCTTACCCAACAAGTGGACAAATGGCATCCAGACAACACGGTGATAGGGTGTCCGTGCTGGCCGACCATCACACTCCACTGGAAAATTCTCAGTCCTGCTTGGTGAAGGAGGTTATTATTGAGACACTCACCACAGTCAGTGCCATCAAACATATCCCTATTCCGAGGAGCGACCACAGAACCCGTGCACTGCATCCGTAGAGTGCGTATATCCGAATGATCATGACCGCTGTATGTCAGAGTGAGGGAAATGCTCATGTTTCGAAGACATTGCACACCAGAAACTACCAGTTCGGTGATGAGCATAAGCACTTGATGCATGAGCGTATAGTCGAAGCATCTGCACAGAAACGTTATGGTTATTATTGCGTTGACAACCACACTGCCTACGCACGACTGTGAATCATCTATAAGTATAAGCTGGCGGATTGTGGATTGAGAGACTTACTTTGTGTGACGGTAGTGTCACGAAGGAGAAAACAACAACAGCAATGTTGGCCAGCAGTGCGCCGTAACGGAGGGTAAAGAACCAGTAAGCGCTGGGAGTTTTGGGGCGCGTCCAGATGAAACCAATTTCTTTGTCTTCAGAAAAGATGGAAATCAGGCAACAATTAATGGGCCGGTGAATGTTGGGACTACCTAGAGTTATAATCTGATCATAGAGGAGAAAGCCTTGTGCTATCTCAGCGCCATGTGTCAGCGAGGAGAAAGGTGTAACCTACAGGCGGGAAAAAGATGGCAGTAATTTTGAAAGTATCTGTGGAAATCTGTTAGTGTGTATAAGGATCCGCGAGAACACCGCTCATGACATTGTTTGGGCGCCAGAAGCTTCGCTGTTCATGGCGGGGCAATGCTCATATCACGGGTGAAAGATGAAGGGAAGGGAGAACGAGGTAAAGGGAGGGAAGCCAGACACTTAACTTGACCTCTGCGATTACGGCTAGGGCACCGTCGCACTGTCGGGTGAAGCCTTGCCGAGCTCGAAATTAGTTATCGTAACTTGTGCACGTTTATCGCTCATACCCTCGACAGAAGCAGCATAGCATGTGCGAGGTATGGGAGAGATTCCCGCCATCAACCAAACTCTCCGAGCATCGCTCACCGGTGACTGGTCAAACAGAGCCGTGTGTGAATTTTATCCTACAGGTCGCCGGACTGATAAGCCCTTGGAAGATCGACATGGGAACAGGATGGGACAGCGGCAAAGGTTAATTCAATGAAGTCGGCGATGGAAGGGCACTCACGCAGATGAAAAATAATGCAACCACGGCGACAGATAGAGCGATATCGGCCAGATAACAAGAGAGGTTGGCATGGAATTAGATGCGATATTTCCAAGATGACGTACGCGATAATACTACCCACTGGCAAAGTGGAAGTAGAACTTGGATTCATTTTATTAAACCGCATGCACGGTAGCCAGGGTATCCAGCAGCGCGAGAAAAACGCGAAGAAAAAAGAGCGAACGTTGGCAAACGAGAGTCCCTGACTTCGAAAGCGAGGAAGATCGTTCTTCCACGTTTAGCGAGTAAGAAACTTTGCAAATGAGGACCTGAATGGACGTATGAGGATAGTAAACCAGGAAGATGTATCGCGCGCTTGGAGAGCGGTGGGCGAAAAACAAAGAGAAGATGCGAAGATTGATGGATGATGGCCGGGCTTTACGTAGCCGGGAATCGCCCATGAACATCAAATTACGGGAGCCTACCCGCCGGAGAATGCCGAAACGGCTAGGAGGGAGGGTGGGGTCTGGATAAATCAGCTCCTCCGCCGAATAGATATGCACAAGGAAGAGAGAATGGGGTATTGAACACAGATTCAGTTAAATCTGCGGGTCGGGCATGACATTGACCCGGTACTACTGTACTATTTCGATCAATTCGGCGGTCACACGTCACGCACCCCCTGTGCCGCGATGAAATTTGGTCTTTGTCATGGTCACGACGCCCAGTGCCGAATGTAAAATCCGTGACACCCGGGTGAAATCTCTCTTCAAGGTGCAAAAAAAGACAGAATTTTCGAAAATTTTTGTCTTGAATGCTGAAATTTTGGAGGTGTCACACCAAACTTTGTTGGTTGCCAAAGTGCCGAAATGCTTTTTTCGGTCACGCATCACAACCCCTGCCGCATTGATCGAAATGGTACAGTATGCCCATGCGAGACCCCATCACGGATCGCCGAATGGACCAGAAATATTAGGGTCAATTCTAATACACAACGAGAATCTGCGTGGCTGGGAATCCCGAGAGAAATTCCGAACACACCCAAATTATCGAGTGTGGTGTTCGAAAAATTGTAACATGAGAAGAGAGAAGAGGGATAAATAGTAGCACTAGTACCATAGCCTCAAAAGCGAGGCAGCGAATGGATATAATTGATTGATAAATGGCAAGATAGGATGAGATATTGCTATGAAACTGAGGGAGAGAGCTTGGAAGCGAGGCTGAAGAATTCATAGAGTTAAATCGTTTTACCGGAAGATGGGCCAGACAAGACAGGATATGATAATTTGAGATAGATATAGGGCAGCGGAAACGAGACATTAAAGCGGTAGAGTTCAGGTTTTGGCCCGGACCAAACGAACCAACGAAGATAGGAGTCAGACTCTAAGACTTTGGAGAGACGTCGGGTGCGAGGCAGTAAAGTGATAGAGTTGAGGTTTGACCAGAAACAAATGGGCCGGAAGATAAAAAGAATTTAGAGAGAGATCAGATGCGAGGTAATAAAGAGACAGAGTTAAAGTTTTCACTGGAAACAGATGGACCAGTTACGAGTACTTGTGTAGTCGTTTTAAATATTTTTGCAGGGGTACTTTTGAGGCCTCGCCACTACCTGTAGCATTTATCTGAAACAGAAAATAGTGGCTGTGCCTATTTTCATCAGCTTTTTGTGACCCAAAACTTTATTTCATTAGCCGGCACATCTTTGAGCCTAAAACATCAATAAATGCAACTGATGTTTTTAGTGGCTGTACAATTCTCGGTTATGTAATGGAATCCGATTTCCTCCTCCTCGATGTACGTTCTTTTTATTGGTCCCTAAAGCGAGTTTATTTCGATGAAAACCAATATAGGTGCCTGGTTTATGGCCTTGCGTAGCCTGATTGTGCACGCAGTACAAATGAGCAATTTGTACGGCCTGCACTCCCGTGCCGTCTCAAAGGCTTGACGGCACCTGTCAAACAGATGCCGTGCCCGTTCCGTCGGATCTTTTGACCGCCCTTGAACGGGATGGGTCAGTTGCGCGATCGGCCGTCGAAGAATGACCATCACGGCCGTCTGCCGGGTTGGCAAATTGTCCCAGCATCATGCTCTGCGGCACCATAGATAAACTCGACAGTTCGGCTTTAATGCCGAGGGAGACACATCATTTACCCTTGCTTTCCTTGGTGCATATTCATACCCACACCAATGACTTGATCGATTTCTCGCAGACATTCGCTGTCTGCTTGGAAAGCATATCGTAATAACTCGTCACCCGGCTCACTGCTTGATGGTTTGTTTGTCTGATGTGCGGGGGATTGGGCACTACGAGCAATTTAAGCTGTAGGTTGTTGATTCAGGAACAAAGTTTATATCATGGGCTGAATCAAACACAAAAACATTGATAGATGCCGCCTTGTCGACACATGCGACTCGAGAGATGCTTGTAAGTCGTCTGACATGTGGGGGATTGAGCACTAAGAGCGGATCAAATCAGCATTAAATTGCTGGTCTGTTGTAAGTCGTCTGACATGTGGGGGATTGAGCACTAAGAGCAGATCAAACCGGCATTAAGTTGCTGGTCTGGTATCCAAGGCTTGTATGGTGTTTTTGGTTGGACCACGGATATGACGGAAAGGCACTTGAGTGGAATGCTGTCTGATTTGCGTCTGATCGTCTACCGTCGACACTGGATGGGTTTGAAATGCACTATGGCAACCAAGGCATAATATATTCGGATCTTCATTACAAAGTTAGGGGGTGTGAGGGATAAAGAATGCGAACATTACACATCATATTGGTCAGCACTACCTACTAGGGACTTCGCTCATCAAAAATACTGACACTTCATTCTGGATGCCTTGCCGAAGCCAGACCAGGCGTTCAAGGCACCTTTGTATGATGCCAACGCGTTTCTCTTCAACTTGGGTCTTGACTGCGCCTACCTTTAGGCAGCCACCGAGTGCAGGTTAATAAAAGATTGCCCTGAGCCTGGCTATACACTTCACAATAGCACTTTTATGTTGTTTGTGATCCATATTGAATTCTGCTGACACTCTGTAGTCGACCCATACCAGATCCTCCCTGAAGACGTCTTGATCTTACTCCCCCCATTGCTTAACATCTGGGACTTGAGTATGCTTGGAAGGACTTGTCGCTTTTTCAATCGACAATGCACGGTTGAACTAAATCGACTCTTGTCTACCTTGTTCAGTTTGTAGTGGTTGTTATAGATCAGTATCTGCTTTATGTTGGCTCAAACAGATGCTATTCTGTCCGGCTTCTTTGTCTATCAACTGCTTATTTTTGCGAAGGTACTGTGGCGTAGATGCGAAGGTTTTGGACATCTACACCACCATTGAGAAATCGCCATTATGTGTGGGGCGTTACCTGGAGGTCGCAGCGTAATAAGAAATTGTAAATTGTCGGGGACATGAATCACTCTTGAGTGCTAAATGATAGCCAGGACGAAGAAATTAGGGCTGACCAAAACTGTTTATTATTGCCTCGCTGGACAGCACACACTCTCGCCGTCCACCATTGCTATGGAGATCCTCGTGAAACGGTCTTCCGAGGACAACTCACTTGCATTTTGTCTTGGATGTGCTCCAAACGCATCTTTGTAGGCTACCGCGACGATTTCTGTGCACTAAGACAGAGAGAAAAACAATAAGTGCTCGTCCTGCTGCGTATAGCGTCGGCCTTACCCACCAAGTGAAGTGAGAATTTTAAGAGAGATCGGATGCGAGACACGAAAGTGATAGAGTTGAGGTTCTGACTGGAGGCAGACAGGTGGACCAGGGAAAATAGGATGCAAGGATCCAAGAATTTAGAGAGCGCTCGAATGTGAGGCAGTGAAGAGATAGAGTCAAGTTTTTGAGTGAAAGCAAATGAACCAGGGAAGAGAGGATGTGACAATTCAGGGAGAGCGGATGTGAGACAGGAAAGTGATAGAGTGGAGTTTTGACCGGAAAAATGAACCAGGCGAGATAGGATGCAAAGAGTTGAGGCCTTGAGGCCTTGACCGGAAACAATGAACAAGGGAAGATAGGTTGCAAGGAGCAACTTATTGAGCGTTTGTTTTGAGCCATAACTGGTTAAGCAGAACTCCAAGCAAAAAAAAAGGGTCTGCACTCAAATCACATGGTAGATATTGACGGTAAATCTATTACAGGTGGCACGAGGTTGGTAGGTGCGGTTTCTGAACAGTGGGGACTGAATATATGAAACTCGATCCAACTGCCGACAGCCGGAGGACACGCACCAATGCCGCCATCGTCTTCGCATCATGAAACACCCACAAGTTGTTTCGTACTGAGAACCCCTGAGCCCACAACGTCCTACGCCGGTCTTGAACTCTTCATCATATGGTAATACTCCAGTTACCATTCCACAACATCAGCTTCATTTTTCAGTGCTCAAGCCCCATCTTCCACCGTCATTTGCTCCGTCGCGAACCTGAGCGTCTCCAACTCTATCGTGGTCGGCCCCTCATTTGTCATCCCCACTGCTGCCGCTTCGTGCAGATTGAGCATCAGCCGCGCGAGGAGCATGATGGAGAGGCTGCAGACCGCATTCAGTGAATGGATTGGTGAATTGACTATGACGAGAAATACCTCGTGATCAACCACGATAGAAATCCGCTGAGAAAGATCTGAGACCGTAAGTAGAGACGGAGGTATCGGGGCAAGGACATATTTACATCGCCTAACTATTGATCATGAACGAATTTAGCCCGGCATCCAGTAATGTTGACGTGGAAAATGAAACGGCACGCACATAAAACGTCGCGAGATTTGCTACGTTGGCGATAATAATTATGCTGCGCAGATGAATGCACACTCTGGTCAACTAGATGATTGTAAACTTACCAGAAATACCCAGCCCCGTCGGTTGTCATCCGCCACATCAATGTTCCTGCGTACCTAGGATACGTCTCTCGCTCAAGGTAGGCGACAGCAAGACAAGTATGTCGCAGACGATTCTAGATAGATGAATTGGAATTGAACGGGGCCAGACCGATCTTGCTGATCATGAGTTTCAGAATACTGACTGTGACTCCCAGGCCCCCGCACGTCCTGTGTAGAATCGGTTCATGTCGGTGATCGACAATGAATACGAAGGGACTCACGAAAGGTCCTGTGCAGCGTAAGGCGTCAATTAAACCAGACGGTCGCGTCGCTCACGATGTTCGCCGTGTTATCAAAGCACACTCGCTGATCCCCGGCACGGAGAATATCTGCGGTTGTCCCTGCTCGATAGTATCCCACTACCTGTGTCAATCATCCAGTAAATTAAATACTTGAGGATAACGCACGAGAGCAAGCGCAGGGAAAAGGGCAAACACCGCCAGGAGGCAAATGAGAATCCTCCAATTGCGGCCGTACATCGCAAAGACTCGCATGATTAGGGTGCCTTCGAATTCGACGCGGATGAGCATTCGGTTGTGAGCTGATTGATGATGGGGCCTGGCGTACATTCGACTAGTGTCTCCTGGATCACGAGGAGCACTTTCCACATGATTTGCATTTTGACGCAGCTAGAGTGGGGCAATTTGAGGACGAAGGAGGAGATGTCGATTCGGATACACACTTCTGAGAAAATATCGTTGAGAGCTTGAACAGAAGACAAAAAGGGCACGCGCACCTCGAGGCTGAGCTCGGCGAAGTAGAGCACGCAATTTGCGATGTTCGCTAGCAACCCGATATACCGCAGCGCAATGAACCAGTAGATACTCGGCCGAAGCTTGGCTGCCCAGATGAACTTCACCTCTGTGGCGAGCGTCAGGGTGTGGTCGTAGATTAAGAGAACTGTAGCGAGCCATGCATAAGGCGACTACAGCGATGATAAGGAAAGTAGCGCACCAAGGCCGGCGAGGACGACGGAGCGGTATAAACGCCTGGGACCACATCAGCACATGAGATCTTGATCAACGATGATACACACAGATCCCAGGTAAATGTGGCGGGATCTAGCAGGGGGGCCTCATACATGGAGTCCATGGAGTAGTCCAACATTGGATAACTGGGGTCGGCGAGAAATCAGAGATGAGGGAGGGAGGAGATGTACTATATACATATAATGCAAGAATAGACCAATGCTGTGTATGTAGGGTTGATGCTGGGTTGATGTTGGGTTCATCATACGTATGATGATTGGTTCGGAGATGTGGCAGTTGGCTCTCAGGACCATGGGAGTGACAACTCCATAGACAGCAAGGGAGAGGTGTGGGCGGCCTCGGCCGCTATGAATAAGAGAGAACAAGACGTGCCTTGGCTTCGCTCCGGTGTGGCAGGGCCAGAGGGCCGACGTGTGGAATTGCTCCGCACGTCCGGTTTCTTGGTATCTGTCTTGGCAGGGAGTATGACAGGATCCGTCCATGTTCTTTTGCATTTCTTGAATTTTCACACTTCCCTTTTCTACAGCCATTATTTCGTTCTAACCATACCTTCTCTCCCTTTATTTTTCCACCCAGGTTCAATCCCAAGCTCACAAGAGGCGCCAACACAAGATCTTCATGCCGGAATGGTTTTGGCACATCTTTTTTTTTTTGAATGCATGCTGTATGTCATTTTACGTACCTTTCGTTGACGTTTATTCGGGCGATGCGCCACCTCGTGGCTCACGGATCGTAGGTCTTGCACTTGGGGGTGTCTTGCGGAGGACATCGGACTGTTGGCAGGCAGTACTTTACCCAAGTTGCACGCAGACGGTGTCTTTTGCTCTTGAAGCATTCCGTGGGTTATTGGGGTGGTAACTCAATCGGATGCGCGGCTTTTGCCATGACATGGGCATTACATACATTTTGTACATAATGGCAGCCCCAATGGTCCAGGAGAACGGACACGTTGGGTGGAATTTCGTTAGATGGTTATGTACATTTTCTGGACACCGAAAATAGGGATCTACTCTTGGCCTCTTACCACCATCTCCCAACTTCGCGGGAGTACTTGCGCATCGAAACCCAGTATTCCTCTCGTCTCTCTTCGCTCTCACAGAGTGTGTGGTGCACTCTACCTCTTTGCTCTATCGAAAACTCGTGTCTGGTCTTCTCAGCGGTCCTCTCACCATACTTCTGCTCCCCTCAGCTTGTCCTTTTGGATTCGACTTCACGTCGTTCCATTCTACTCTTGACTACACGTCAAGATCACTACTTTCACCTTACTCCGCTCTATTGTCATTTTTCTTACCTACCTCTCGGCACTCTTTTCATTCTCATCCCTTTTATTACAAACCTGCTACCGGGTACAATACCCTACTTCACCGGACTACAATGATTTCCAAGTGCTTGAGATTGTGCATGTCACAGCGTGTGTTTCAAAGCTAAAGGGTGGGATCCAAAGTAAAATACACCAGCGGCCTTGGAGCCCGGCGGAAAGTCTGAGTAGGAAATCAATACCCAGTCGAATAGGATTCATTTGCGTTCGTTACTGCGACGCTGTGATCAAGTCATAAAGCAGCGTTCCCCAGATTGATCACAGTTGAGAAATCCTTATATGTTAGAACTAAACAGGATTAAATCTGATTGAATGGAGGTTGCGTACTCGAGTTGCAGAAGCCCCGGGCCTTACAATGACTCGGAAAAGTATTGGATCACCCGGTTTCAAATTTTTGAGAGTCAAATGTGGACAGAAGTCACCTAGATTTAACATACCCTGTAGTGTATTTGGGACCTTCTGAGGCACTCTAATTCCAATATAACACCGATCTGAAACAAGCGGTTGTTGGCCAGAGATGACATAAACATCGCGCACATGTGATCCAATTCTTTTTCTGCATTTGGACAGGAATAATCTTTGAACTGAGACTGGCACAATGAAGTGTCCTAATGGACCACAATTTGACATACCCACTCTTTATATCATATCTGATAATATTAGTGCTCAGAAAGCCACGGCAGTCGCATCGATGGACGTAACATACTTACAGTCAATCATCGCTGCTCGCCTTCTCCTCGTCGTTATTCTCTCTCTCCTCTTCGTCGCCCTCGCCCTCCTTCTCCTCTTCTGCGTCGTCTCCCTCCTCTTCCTCGGTGTCGGACTCTTCGGCCTTCTTCTTCTTCGGCTTCATTGTGGATTTATCGGTGACCTTGGCCCTTGGACGCGGCCTTGGCGTTCGGTTCCTTGGCGGGCTTGGGCTCCTTCGTGGCCTTTGGCGCGCGCTTCACGACGGGCTTGCCGCGGTCGGGGTTCACCTCGGCGTCGGCTCAGCTTGGCGAAGCCAAAGAGAGCGTGGCGGCAAAGAGAAAGAGTAACCGTGACGTCGGGCCGAGGAGCGTGATTAGTCTCTCGTAGACAGACACTTTATATTAGCGCTCGTACCTCGCTATGTAAAGAGCGTGATGCCATCGCGCAAATCACGGCTCGGAGGCTGTGCAGGCGCCGCATCTCTTTCTCCTTTCCCTTACTGCTAGACTCGCCAGCCAATCGACGTACACTTCGGCGACAATGCATTGCGACACTTCGCTACCTGACCGTGCCAACATCCCCGATATGTCCGACATTGTGTTGGATTCCCATGTATTGAAGTTGGGCACTACATGTTTTCTGTGGTGCCGAACAATGCTTGAGATCGAGTTGAACATTAGGAGCACCTACGGTACTTGATTCCACGTACTATCTTTGGCCTGGGCAGACTATTCAAGCTGGAAGTACCAGCTTATTCAGGACCATAATTTGGCTCTTCCGTGCCTCGCACATTTCTGTATTCAACTCCCTTCGATTCATTGCTATTCCCGTCACTACAGTTCTGTTTCCGATTCCCCTCTATTTTGTCTCAGTTCATGTAATCTTTGTCCTGTAGTATTTGAACACGGTAGAATACCAGTCAATTTAACAAACCCGCACAGGAAAATGAAAAATCGATGGCTCGCATGAGTGTTCCCAATTGACCAAGTGGTTGCACGTTTGGATGATGTCTATATTGAAGGCTTTGTACCACGATCTCCGATCGACTTAAGAATAGGGTCCAGCCTGAACACGGAACGGAGTCCATTGCTGCGGCATTGCCGCTGTACAGTATGGACCTGAAACTAAAACTCAATCTAATTCTTTATATCAGGTAGGATGAGTCACTGAGAGGAAAAAATACCAGCATTTTCTACGTGTCTCCTCAGCGACACTTCACAGAATCATCTAATGCATTTGTATACCCCAAAAATTCGAAGAGCGCCGTGGAAAAGTGGCGCAACTGTGCTGCGCTGTCGCGACTTGAAGAGTCGCCACGCTCAAGGTCAGCATGAAATTGGGTTCTGCTCAATTCTCCGGTTCGATCACTCATTCCAGGATAACATTCTGTCGCTGAACCATGAAGACGAGACGCGGCGCTGCGACTACTGCTGAGCTCGATGGTTTGAGCCGTTTGACCATGGTTGCGTTAGTCGTCGTGACTGGAAGCCAAGGTTGAAATTAGGGCGCGGCAAATCCCCTAGTAGAACTTCAAGTTGACACACAAACGGAACGTCCAGATAAGTGAAGGATAAATTTGTGAAGTGGCGAACCAAAGATAAAGATGCCGACTCGGCTATGGTCGAGAGCCTGAGGTTTCGTTCAATTCGTCAATCTGGCTTGAAAAAATGAATGAATGACACCGGGGGCAACAACCGACGCATGCGGTACTGTAGGGTGGTTTAGGTTTAAACCAAGACGTTGCCAACGTTGGCCTGGTTTAAACCATTATGGTTTAAACCAGCTATAGTGAAAGCCAGTACAGTTTAAGCCAGAACGGTTTAAACCAGGTTTAAACCATGCTGGCTTAAACTTGATGGCTTAAATCAGGTTTAAACTATGTTGGCTTAAACCTGATGGCTTAAACCATGCTGGCTTAAACCTGATGGCTTAAACCAGGTTTAAACCATACTGGCTTAAACCTGATGGCTTAAACCTGATGGCTTAAACCTGATGGCTTAAACCAGGATTAAACCATGCTCGCTTAAACCTGATGGCTTAAACCAGGTTTAAACCATGCTCGCTTAAACCTGATGGCTTATACCAGGTTTAATTCATGCTCACTTAAACCTGATGGCTTAAACCAGGTTTAAACCGTGCTGGCTTAAATTGTGATGGTTTAAACCGTGATGGCTTAAACCAGGTTTAAACCATGATAGCTTCAACAAAAAAAAAAAAAAAGTCGGACCAGAAGAGTTCAAACAGTGTCACAGGGGGCATGACACCTGCACACCTTGAATTTAGGTGCCTCGGAGGCACCTACCACACGCCATCCATGCACCTAAATCTTTTGTGCTTTGACGGTTTGATCACCGGCCTAAGACCTTTAGACAGGTGTTTGACAGACCACAACATAAGAGAGTGAACCAGTCATCAAACAAGAGGCAGCGTGGTAAGGGCATGTTGAGTGTGCACATGAAATTTGGCATGGCAGGTGCCGCGGAGGCACCTAAATTTTAGGTGTGCAGGCCTTTTTGTGTGTGGTTCAAACCAAAATGACTTCAACTAGGTGTAAACCCATTTAACCCAGAAAATCATGGAAACAATCATGGTTGAGTTCTTTGAAGATAATTAGATATTTCAATTGGAAGAATTGATTTCATGTAGTTGTCCTCCACTATAACAGCTGCCCAATTTTGGATCCATTGGCTCAGATCTGATATGTGCCAAGTGTGATATACTGTGTCAAAATTATTTGCAATAACTTTGTGAAAAGTGGCATTCTTCAGCCAGGACAACTTGAGAATCAGCACAGAAAAAAGACAACTCAGAATGGACTACTGCATGTAGATCAGGAAAACTTTATTGTAAAGCCAACAACTCCAGAAAGCACATTATCATTGTTTCCCATTTTTGCCACAGGGCGAATCATAATTTTACACTATCTTTGCTCGATGAGTCGGACGCAAGCCTGACTTCTGCTTCAATCCTTTCCATCAACATCTTCAATTCGACTTTTGTGCTGCCAGGACATTTTATTTTGACACCCATTAGGGGACTTCACTGTAAGGCCCATTTTCCTGTTTGTGAATCAATATATTCAGGTGATGGGATGAATAAAGACTTCATTTGTGGAATAAATGCATGATCACCCCGCTTGTGTCATGCTGAATATATTTTTATTGTTTTCAGCAAGCAGACATGTTTCGCATGAATAAATTCACAAAAAATTGTTTTATTCCACAAACGAGATTAAATCTAATTTGTGGAATATTGTTTTTTGGGAAAATAATCATCCTACCAGTTGAATATTTTTATTCACAACCAGAAAATATTGCCTACCATGAAGTCCCCTATTATTGGCCTAATAGTAATATCAGCAATACCAGTGCCCCACCACAGACAGGAGGTGCATTGGGAAAAATGCTCACACATCTGTGATATTTTGTTCAATCTGATAACTACCAAAATCTTGGATTATCTACAACAGTGAGCCTTGAGAGGGTCAATAGAGACCTTGCGGTGAGCCACCGGTAGCCACCTGGTGGTTCCCGAGGCATGTGGTACTGAGTGGCTCGAGAAGCATTACACAGGGACAACATGACCTGGTTGCTGACCCAATCTCATCCAGTGGCAGCTGGTGGCTCATTTTGAGTGCGTTACACGTCATTTAGGGCACCACCAGCACCACATGCCTCAGGAGCCATTGGGTGGCTACCAGTGGCTCACCGCAAGGTCTCTAATTTAAATTTTACAATAGGCAAAGCTGTGTTGCATCTGCCTCTGCCTTGACATCTTGGCATGTCAATGTTCGGGTCCACTGACCAACAGAAGACATGGCAAATATGATTCAGATAGTAAGCGTTGAATCTACCAATAGACCAATGAGCCCGGTGTGTACTCAGGGTAATTCTCCATTTTTATAACATTGGCCATACATGACTGTGTCACACTTCTCTGTTCAATGCAGTATATATTTGCCGTTCAAAAAGACATCGGGGATATTGTCCACCACTTCATAGACAAAATTCTCATTCAAAAGTCATAAGTATGAGGAACTGCCGTGCAAAGCAGCGGCCTTACTCACCAAGCAAATTTGGAATATGTCTGGAAGGGTAGGCAGAATCTCAGCTGTGTTCTGATGTATATGAACAGCCAGCCAATTTTTGCAATCCCAAGTTCCACCTGGTCGGTGTAACAGTTGTACCAATTTCAGAGTTGATGAACCCAAAGTTGTGCATTTGTACAGTTGTGTTACAGCCAAAATCAAGTTGGCACCAGTGAAGATGTATCATAAGAAAGTTGAGGTTGTGTCAAGTTGAACATGTAAACTGACAAAGTTGCAGTTGTCCGCTTTGAAGTCCATGATTTTTTCTGGTTTAAACTGGTTTACACCTGGTTGAAGCCATTTTGGATTAAACCACACTGTTTGAACTCTTCTGTTCCAACTTTTTTGGTTTAAACTGGTTTAAGCCATCAGATTTAAGCTAGCATGATATAAACCTGGTGTAAGCCATCATGGTTTAAACCTGGTTTAAGCCATCAGGTTTAAGCCAGCATGATATAAACCTGGTTTAAGCCATCAGGTTTAAGCCAGCATGATATAAACCTGGTTTAAGCCATCAGGTTTAAGCCTGATGGCTCGAACCTGGTTTAAACCTGGTTTAAGCCGTTCTGGCTTAAACCATAATGGCTTTCCCTCTAGCTGGTTTAATCCACAATGGTTTAAACCAGGCCAACGTTGGCAACGTAGTGGCTTAATCTTAAACCACCCTGTTGCTGGCATGCGGAACACAAGTGCTTTAAATGCATGTGCTCCGCATGTAGTCACAGGCTAAATGAAGCCCACATCACAATTAAACAATTGTCCTTTGCTACACAAAGGACAGACAAAGAATAGACAAAGGACAGGACAAATACCCTGCCCCTGGGAAACCTCTCCTGCCCTTTGTCTGCCCTTTATCCCGGCTTTGTCTAGTAAAGAATGATTGTCAAACTGTCACACATCTTTTGTTTAGTAGAACATTACCTGCAAAATACATGCATTTAAAGCATGCCATTTTCGCATGTGTTGGTTCTTACCCCCGGTGTGATTGAATCTGCGCGGTACAATGGGTTCCCATCCAGTTTTATTGGACGTGCCACGGCCATTGAAGGAAACACTGGGTATAGTTTAGACACATCCCAGGAACTCGACTCCCCGAAAAGATTCGCTCCGAGAGTGGGCTTTTCACTCTCAAGGTAACAAACAGTCTTCCCTGATGCTGGAAAATTCATGCAGTCGTGCATTTTGCAAGTCTCGGCGAATAGTTTGTTCAGAGAGAGGACACCTTACGTGTGCCAGGGAGCCCCCTACTTTTGCTGGACCTTAGGGCCCGAGCTCTGGTTGGAACCAGAGAAATTCAAGCCCGACCCGAACTTGAGCAAAAAGGCTGAGACTGCTTCCTTCAAACGAGTGTTCTCGTGAAACTCGGGGATACCTTCGATCTATCGGGCGGTCGCGCTAGTTGAAGAGTCTGGAGCGAACACTCTTGGAACCAAATCAAGTTTCACTATCAATGTGTTGTATGCCCAAGAACCATATGCTCTTCACACATGATCTTCCGATCGTTGAACTCCAATTTAGGGCATCGAGAATTTTTTGAACCAAGGATCCAATCATATTATCGAATCCCAGAATAAATGCGAAAGCGAAGAAACGACCATGCCCGAGATGCCCAGGCTGGTTCAACTACCCAAGATAGGAAGTTGAAGGCCACCAAGCCTACCATTGAACAAACATTATCTCTTACTGTCAGAGAAATGGTCCACGGCCCATATTTAAGAGCTCATTTACAATCATTGTATGCAGACAATTGAAAGGGATCACCGCAGCACCTGAGTGGTTTGCAGAGAGAAATGAAGGTCTAAGGACCTACGAGGCAGAAACAATACATACTGGTGCAGCATCGCATTACAACTCACGTTGAGATAAAAGCAAAGGCAAAGTTGGTAATAAGAGCTCCGCTTGCGCGACTCCACCATCCTGCCCGAGAATCCCAAGGCTTATAAACACTTAGTATAGTGCCGTGGCATTGACGCGGTGATGACGCGCATTGACGCGGCACTGACGCGCATTGCCGCGCACTTGCAGAGGGTGTGCCGCGGTTAACTCCAACTTTAGGAGAGATTTGGATGCCTCCAAAACTTCATGAACTGTGAAAATACTTGTTCCACTTACCTAAACTTGTAGTTTTTCTAGTCTGGGGTGTTCCAAAGGTGATTTGGTCCCAAAATACACTTGAAGAATATCATGATTTCACCAGCAGGACTCCATTAATGTATCTCGAATTATGCATGAGCATCTCTACGCTCGAGAAACCCGATTGAGCGTGAAAGAACACTAGTTTTGACATCTAATCATAATTTGGGATGAGCGCGGCAGTGCGCGGCAATGCCGCGGCAGTCGCGGCATTTTCTCCTGGCCCTGTCTTGGGGGTCGCCAGGCAGACTACTTAATATATCCCACCAAGCTATACCTCTAGCTCGCCTGTCTGTGAGTAGACAGATAAACTGGCGCTAGTGTGGACAGATTAAAAACCTCGGATCAATCCATGTCGGGACAGCTAATCTTGCTACACCCATGAACAAATTACCTCGCCACATCTCTGTCCTCCCGTAGCTTTTGTGGCTCGCTTGGTATGCCTTGGTATGGGTACAGACCGCCAATTCGATTGAGGCTTTGCGCCGTCTCCTCAAAAGGTGCGTGAACATCGTGAATGTTCCTAAGTCCAATTCCATTTCTACCTCGACACCTTCTGCTTCCCGCAACAACAAGACCGCTCCGTAGAAGACCCCGCTTGCATCCTGTCCTAGCAAAAGAACTGGCTTTCGTTTGTGCACTGTCCGCTTGAAAGAATGGTGGCGTTAGCAACTCGCTTTTAAAGCATCACCCCTGACTCCCTTTCTATGCCCTATGCCCCTTTGCGTGGTATTTATGTCTATAAACACAGTGTGTTCCAACCTTATCCCATCTTAACTTCTGTCAGGCACTGTGGACTTTCTGTGGACCGGTGGAGGACACATTTTCTGCAACTCAGTTGACGAATATCAAGGTGGAATCCAGTGACATATATAGTGCGTCGGTTTCAATTTTTGCGGCCACAGTTCATTGATATCTTGTCAGGTCAATATATCCCCACAACAATGCCTTTGGGCCCGACAGATCTCCGTGAGTGGTTCCTTGCAATGGTCTCTGTTCCAATTTTTATTCTGTCTGGCGGGCTGGTAGACAGGTTGAAGCGGCCATCACCCCACTATCATCAATTAATAAATCGGCGCAAAACGAGGTTGAGGGCGGGCCTTTGTCTGGGCGATAATTACTCGTATACTGTTCCATTTTGTTCAATTCGTAGGGTCACAGCTCACAAGCCCAAAAATCTACGAAAATTTTCGTAGGTCACAGGGTCACAAAGGTTCAATACGCAAGGTTCCTGCAAAAGAATAGCTCCAGGCGGCCCTGCGGCGCCTTTTTATACAAAAATTTTCGTAAGTAACATCAGTCGCGGGCAGGTCAATTTGTTTTTGATGTCACACGCCAAATGGCCGTACGAAATGGAACAGTATTATCGAGGTCCCTCGAATCAGATTGTACATACTTATTTGCCGCGATCCAAAGATACCCCCTTTGGTTCCTTGTATAAGAAATCATGGGGTCTCGAGGTATGGGAAATAAGCAAACGGAATTGGGTGGGGTTCGGAGCGAAGACGGGAGCAAGGAACCAAAGGGAGTATCTTCGGATCGCGGCAAATATGTATAATCTCATTCGAGGGAACTCGATAATATACGAGTAATAATCGTTGCATTTGCTGCGCAGATGAGGACCAGAAAGTATTTGCTTAATGCCCTTCTCAAGACAACGAGGACACATCAGACTTTTGATAAATAACTTGTGACCTTGTGCAAGCCCGATAAAGGCCGGAAAAGATCGCAAGATCACAAGTACGCAAGCCTATGTCCGGATATCACAAGCTTCAAAAATTACAAATAAATTTCTTTTCTGCCTTGTACCAACAATATTATGTTAAATTTGGATTGACCAGTACAATGATCCGCTCTCTTTATCAAGGTCAGTTCATGATTTTAGATATGGGATGTCTTTGACCTTTTGGCTTGTGAGCTTGTCGGCTAGCGTTGCCAGGCCAAAAAGCCGAGAAAAGGCGCAATCAAAATGTCAAATCTCTGATGCAAGAGGTTCTATCCCTCGTAGGATAGCACAGCACGCGCCGCGCCTTGCAAGAATCTGTCGCAAAAGTGGAATCTGGAAGATAAGTCAGTATATGTGCCTATAAGCTTTGATAAGTCTATAAGATTTTTCGGGGGTCTATAGAGTTCAGAAAGGCGCTATCCTCGGTTATAAGTACTTACGGCACTTATACGACTTATAGGCAGTTACCAACACTTATAGCAGCCTACAGAAGACCCGGGCGGTACAGGGAATCCTTCCCGCTCTTGTTCGTTGATGTTACAACACTTATGAAAGGAACAAAACGAGATTTATTCACAACACTACTTATGACGCAAAAGGATGATATAAAGATGCGACGACATACCCACCTCGATATGCTACAGCTGAAACAGCGAGCTCTCCATTTATCAAGGTGTACTAAGCGATGCGCAGTCCTATCAAGATAATGAGTCTTGAAAAGGTCTCAGCGGAACGGCGGCGTACCGATAATGCCAAGTCCATAACGCAAAGCTGAAAGTCGTACGCACATGTCCTATCAGTACATTCAGATTGGAAAGAGACAAAAGCAATAGCGACGCACTGAAGCAGCTGTGGCAGTGAAGTAAATCCCCAGCACTCAGCTGGATATCTACGGCTCTCCTTGTCAATGATATGTACCAAGACGGGCGATGGGCCATTACGCACAATGTGGAGCTAACCTCCGTGCTATTCCCCTCATAACTGGTGTATTTGTGGGCGGGTTCCAGAACCAATGACCATGGGCTACGAGTTGGCTACGAGCGTACGGGCTTGTAGGATGGTGGTGGAACGAAAGAGAGATGGAGTCATGCCGTCACACCCCAGCGGCTCATATGGGACAATGACATCACTCACTCCACACGTCCTCCGGTCCAATCCGGACCCACACTTCGACTTTGTGGACTTCTCGTCAACTCTCCCTCTCTCTCCGACACTAAAAATAACACACTTTGTCTCCAATACTACTAATGGGCTGATGTTGAACATCAAATGACGGAGCCAAATGTAACCGAAGAACGCATCCTTCGTGGAATCGTCTGCCATCCCACAGGCGTCCAGATTCACTGACTTGGTGCATATATCCTGGTGTGCGCCTTACAGCAACACACATCGTGAGTTCAATCTCAGCTTCAAGGCATGCCTTGGGTTTCTTCTTGGATGTTGCCAGAGTCTGAACTGAAGATCATGATGGGCGCGCGCGTGTCCTGCTGCTAGACTCTGGTTCAGCCTCCTCAGGACTGCCTCTGGACCTCTTTGTCTTCAGTCTAGCGCCTTTCCCCTCTGATTCCCGACCTACGCTTCGGATGCATGTACTTGTGCTGTGTCGGTGGCAAGAAAATGCTGTACTCCGAACGCAAGTAAATGATGTTATTTGTTTTTAGTCCATGGTTGGAAATCGTCTACCGAAATTTTTCGCCCGGGTTCCCTACACTTCTTGCAAGTCCATATAGCCTTGTTTACGCTTTGATGTAGGCAGCTCGGCCGAATGAATATATATTCCACAAGGTTTTCTCATTGTCTCGTTTCTGGTCCATCTAAGCGCTCACATTGGGTCTCGAGGTGAGTTGGAAGACGACCTTGTTCTTTCGGGGGAATGGCATTGAGGCTGGGATCTCACTTGGCACCCACTGAGCGTCAAAAGCAGAAACTAGAATAGAAACTTATAGTTCCTTATAAGTACTTACACCTCGACTATAAGACGGGTATAATCGCTGTGTAAGCGGCGTACAAGGGCCTATAAGTCTGTAACCTTCCGTAACCCCTTATAGCCGTCCAGGCCCTTTTGCGACATCGCAGCCCGGAGGTTTCTTTCTTTTTACAGTTTCCTGGGAATGAGCAATGAGACCGTGATTGACCGACATGGTACCACGAAAGCAAGTTGCTCTATGCTCAAGTCAGTGGTGGTGGGACGTAAGCAGGCGATTATTCAGAGCCGGAAGAACTCGGCCCGAGCCTTTCGATTCACCATGTGGGAAATACATCCATAAAAGGCAAAGTTTTTCAGACGCGCATTCACATGTTTCCGGATCGTCGGCTGCCGCGGCGGAACCTTGGCGGAACCCCTGGAAAGATGGCAGGGAGAAATGGTCAGCCAACCTCCACTCCCTACGTTGCGGGCCGCCCGACAGTTCTCAATTCGTCAGGACCAAACGCTCACTCCATCTCATCACCTTGAATTCTGTTCCTGCTTCGGCACTTTAATGCTGTTCCGCTCCACGTATCGTGCCATGTTCGCTCATCGGATTTCAATTTCCAGCTATTGAAAGACGCACCCTTGAGGTGGGCCTTCCGTCGCTGCTCTCGTGCCCAGCACTAACTTTTGTCGGCCCCGCAGCTTGAAAATGTATTGAAATGATCTCAGCTTTGAAGTGCGCTTTCCAGTTCAGTACGTTCTGTATCTCCATCTGTAAACTCCGCGTTCAGTGCGTAGTGTCGGTATGCCTCGGGCCGGGTTGTTCGTCCGTTAAATCATCTGTTCCTGCTGGGTCTTGTGCTGGTTTTCCTTGGCTACACCTCACGGCCCGACTGCAAGAATTCGCTTAGTTTTCCTGTGGTTGCTGCCGTGTCATCTGCAATGGTCACGTATCGGTTCGTGCATCAACATCATCCAGTATTCCAGCACTTCTTCCGCACTGCTTCCTCCTTCAATAGGATACTGAGCTTAATGTTCGGAAAATTAGGTACATAAGTGAGCTTTTCTGGTCTCAAGATACCTTGGCATCTCTTCGCACCAGGCGCCATCATGCGTTTCCACCTTGCCTACCAACTCTTCCTCGGTCTCGTCGCAACAGAAGCCGCGTCTGCTGCCGCCACAGTCTACCTTGCTGGCGATTCGACGATGACTCCGAATGGGAACAACGACGGGACTGCAGGTAGGGACCTCATTTTTTCGTGACCTGTTCTGATACTGAAAAGGATGGGGAAAATTCCTGCCTGACTACGAGAGCCTCACTGTCGTGAACAATGCCATTGCGGGCAGGTCCGCACGCAGCTTTACACGAGAGGGCCGCTTCACGGCGATGGCTGCAAACGTCAAGGCAGGCGATTATGTCGTCATTGAATTTGGGCATAACGATGGCGGGAGCTTGACCCCGACCGATAACGGGCGGACGGATTGTTCTGTCGGCGCTGCTGGGTATGCGACGACGTGCACCAGTGTATTCGAGTACGTCTTGCCAGTCTTTCCCCTTAACCATTTGCGTTAAAAAGAACGCAGCGGCGTTACCGAAACCGTGTTGACATACGAGGCATACCTCGTAAACGCAGCCAAGCTCTTCCAATCCAAGGGCGCCAACGTGATCATCTCGACCGCCACACCGGACAACCCCTGGGAAACTGGGACGTTCACGTACGTGCCGAACCGATTCGTCACCTACTGCCAGGACGCTGCTACCGCCACTGGCGCGACCTTCGTAGATCACGGGCTGTTCACTGCTGCGCTGTACAAGAACCAGGGTGCGACGCTCGTCGATTCGTACTATCCTATTGACCATACGCACACGTCGCCTGCGGGAGCTACTGTTGTGGCAAGGGCGTTTATATTGGCCTTGGAGGCAACGAGCTCGACGTTGACAAACTTCATTACTCATGATTAGCAGGGGAAAGCTTTGTTGGCGCGTCTTTATGTACACTGTAAGACTCGGAATGGTTTATTTTCCGCAGTATTTTCACCCGTACGTTGGGTGAAAATAGTCTGGGCGCCGAGTAAGTTTCACCCGGACCCCATCAGGTTAACTCGGTGAACGAGCTCAAATTACGGGTTACATCTGGGTCAAATATGGGTGAAATTCCATAGTTATTTTGGAAAATTCACCCGGTCGCTGGCCCAGTTTCTGTTGGGCTATTTCTACCCATTAAACGGGTTAACAAGGAACAGAGGGCAAAAACCCGTTTACCGGGTCAAAGCAGCCAGGCCATTTTTACCCGTCTTCTTGATCATTTTCACTCGCTCTGGCGCACAGGTTATTTTGGTGAAAAGTACCCATGCTGCTGGTCAATTCTACCCACATATTTCACCTGTTATACAGGAGATTTTCACTTATTTGGGTCGCGACACTTCTACTCGGGGAAGGGGTGAAATCAATTCGAAAATTGACTCAGACGCCCGCCCCTTAGCCAATTTAACCTCGCCGATGAGCTGCTCAATACCTGTTCGTAAGGGAGGCTCTCTCTTATCACCCTTCCTTCCTTCTTCCTCCCATCTCCTCCCCAACGGATTGTATAGTCCCTACTTTTCATTATTACTTCTGTCTTTTCAACCTCCCTTCCCCCGTTAAACTCTTAGCAAGAATTGACCGTGAAAACACTCCGTGCTGTGGCTGCCTCCAGGGGTGTGATTGAAGGAAATTACTAAACCGTTTGAGTGACTCGGCAGAGGCCGGAAATGAAACCAAGAGGAGGCGAAGGTGCTGTATGTACTGCAACGATTGAGACCCGAAAGCCAGCGAGATTGAACCGGACCCACAAGCCCCAATATATATCTCAAAGATGGGTTGACTTGGAAGATGGGACCCGAGCGCTACCCACAGAGTTGCAAACGGTGGGACAGTTGTGCATTGCAAATCATCGATGCAGACGCAGGCGCATAGAATGAACATAAAAACAAAAGGGAGGAAAGAGAAGAGAAGGGATCTACGTAGAACGGCGGTGCAGATGGAGAGAGAAATATCTCTGACTGCACCCGTCATCACCCACTAGCAGAAAAGAAATGATCAGAAGCGCACACGCGCACGAGGGTGGGAGGGCGAAGAACATAAATACGAAAACGACAACGACTCGAGACGGCAGAAAGTTTATGGCCAGGGGTGGCGAGGAGAAGAGAGAGAAATAACTAGGACTCCCGAGCGGGGACAAGGAAGAAATGCAACGCCTCCGAGTCAAGACAGGAATGAAATGAAATGTAAGCGCTCAAACTGCAACTACCAGAAACGATCATGAGCGCCCACGGAAACTCCCGGCGCGCGGAAGAAGCGACGCGAGAACAGGAAATATATAAATGAGGAAAGAAGGAAGAAAGCAAGAGAGAGAAAAAGAAAGGGAAAACGGTGTCACGCGAGCTTCATCTCGCTCAGAGATGAAACAGGTGAGAGGTGGAAGAAAGGGGCAGGACGGTCCCGGGATGCTGCATGGTAGAAAAACATGGATAGCAAAGTAAAAGGTGGAGACTGACCGCGACCCGGGGTGCCAGCGAGTCAACGACGAGCATGGGATGGGGAGAGAACGGCAGGCCGGCCCACTCGAAATGGAGCGTGGAAACGGACATGGACACGGACACGGACACATGGGACACCGCGCTTGTTTATGCAGACAGAGGCAGACATACGACGCAAGCCGTAAGGTTAAGACTAAGAGACGCAATCCGCTAGACTAATTAAGACGCGAGACGTACGGCGCGCGCGTGGGGAATACGGATCCCAACCATACCGTCGTCGTACAGGCCAGAGCGGAAAAGAGAGGAAGCAAGCCGCCGAGATGGATGAACGCGGACCGGATGTATACAGCGCTAGAATAGGATCCCGTGCCAGTGCCCCGAAGAAGACAAAAGAAAACAATGAACGAAGGAAGACTGAACGAAGCCCAAGCCAAAACCGGAACCGAACCCGAAGCTGAAACAACAGACCAGAGTGGAAGGGAGGAGGCAGGATAGGATGGAATAGAACATATGGCGTCCTGTGAGTACATTGAATCCGGTCGTGCATCATACATCGTGCACCGGCACAGGACGACGAGCATAGGTAGCGAGCAGTATATCAGAGGCGGAGGGCAACGCGTCCAGAGGACTTTTGGATGCAGGGGAACGTCGCGGACGCAACCTGCAGCGGAGAGAAATACAATGAAGAGACGCAACGGGGACGACTCGATGATGCCAAAGTTCATTACGGTGGAAGCAGCGAGCAACGATAGGATACACTGAGTAGCGGGGCAGGGTGTACAGACAGACGGGGGCGTAAGTAGTGCTAAGCGGGCGAGCAGGGCTGTGGACGGAGAGCGATGAACAATGCGACTGCGAGGAGGGAGTGTGGGTCTACGACGAGGAAGCAAGAGCCAATCTGCGATCAAGGAGAGCCACCGAGGAAGTCGAAGGAGGAGAAGAAAACAGGCGGGGGACGCACCTCCTGCATCATCGCTGCCCGCCTCCTCCCAATCGTTGTCGTTGTTCTTCTCATTCTCCTTCTCCTCGTCATCACTCTCGGCCTCGCGGTAGCTGTCGTCGTCGTCTTAGAAGTGGTAGATTTGGCCTTGGATTTAGCGGTGGCGGCTTGGCTTTCAGCTCCTTGGCAGCGTTGGGCTCCTTCGGCGTCTTCAAAGCGAGATTCATGACGGTTTTGCCATGGTTTGGGTGCTCGCGGCGAGGGCCCAAAGTTTGGCCATCTGCGTTGGGTGGCGGGCAGGGTCAGAGTCGGGCAAGAGTCGGAGCGGGTCGGCGGTAAAACCAAAGCCGAAGCGAAGAAAAAGAGGGTGCGGTGGCAAAAGGGTGGCAAACAAGCGGGTGGCATGGTGACAGTGGCATTGGAAAAGAGCGACCGCTTCATGTTGTTCGGAGGAACCAAGAGGGACAGGCGTATACGGTGTTTTGATCTATCAGCTCTCCCCTGATTAGAGGTGAGCAGTGATAGATCAAATCCCCTAAGCCAGCGGAGACTCTGATACATCAGCCCACCATCAGCCTACCTTTCTCGGCCACAACCTCGCTCCACATTCTCCGCCTCGCGCACGCGCTTCCCGCCCTTGATGGTCCGTGCGCATGGGCGCATCCCTCCATCCAAATTGGGCCTTTATTGACATTTGTTACATTCCCATCATCCTTCATCATCACCTTTCCTCCTCCACCGCGCTGGCTCCTCCTCACCTCTGCGGCCACTGCCCACTCTGCAACTCCACCATCCTTCTCTTTCGGGTCCTTGCTACGCCAATGTAGCTCCCTGGACCTTGGACCATCCTGCTTGCTTCGGAAATAGCGCTATACGGGGGCCACTCTCCCTGGACAGATTTTCATAAAAGCTGCATTTCTTGGCGGATTGCTTTGGAACCCCGGACGTCGAGTCTTTGGCACCCGATGTTGCATCTCCTCAAAGGAGAGCCCTCAAATGTCATTAGAAGGCCCGCAATCGCCTGTCGCGTCCCTGGGATTCATTCGCGCTTCATGGTACGGCTGGCCCTCATTTGCACCTTCAGTTGCACTGTGTGCATGGGCTACTATGGGATATCACCCACCACAGTTTCAGAGGATTTCGCTGCCCCACGCGACCGCTACTGACCGCCCACCACCGCGACCACCCCAAAAATTATCCCCGGGCTCAGCGCGCTTCCCTCGTTCCTGAAAACCCTCATGCATCATACACCATGCATGCAGTTCCCATCCCCAGCACCACCGTGCCTTCCTCTGCTTCCCCGCCGCCGCTGCTCGCTGCCCCGCCTCGCGTCGCCTATTCCGCCTGCCCGCGCCCTGCACCAGGCGTATTGCAGGGCCCCGACACGTTTGTTGAGATCACCCCCATGCGCCGTGCACCTGCTCGCGACCCGTCGCTGTTGCGCTGACTGCGAACACGCTGCCCCGCCCCCGCTGCGTATTGCGTACCCGCGCGCGCCCAGCTGGGCGCATTCCTAGACCAAAATCCGTTCTTCGGGATGCTTCCCAGGTGCCGCACCGACGCCTGCCGCCCGTCGCTGTTGCACCGACCTGGTGTCCGCTGCCCTGTACCCACCGCGCTTTGCCTCCCCGCCCTCGCCCCGCCCACTGCTGCACCGCAGTCGGTGCTTCGGGGTGCTCCCCAGGCACTGCGCACGTACCTCCTGCCTGCAGCCGTTGCGTCCCTCTTGTGCGCGCTGCCCAGCCCCCACCGCACTTTGCGTCCCTCCGCGTGGCGCGGTGGGCCCGCTTCTGGGCCCGAGCCGGTTCTGGGGATGCTCCCTAGCCGCCGCACATGTGTCCGCCGCCTGCCGTTGTTGCGGTGGCCCGCCCCCTGGCTCGCGTTGCGCACCTGCGGGCACCCTGCCTCATGCAGTGCGCACACGTTCGCCGCCCGCTGCTGTTGCGCCGACTCGGCCCGCACCCCGCCTCACATCGTGTACCCGCGTGTGCCATGCTGAGCCCATTTTGTCTCCCGCAGGGATTTTGCGTGCGCGACTTCATATGTACTTTATCAATGCATGCTTGTTTTAGTCGACCCACCAATCATCTTATCATCCTTTGTTTGTTTTCTCTTCACTGCCTCAGTTGTTTTTGAAGAAGGAAATACTGTCTAGCCTATGAACAAAAAGCTGCGCAGGTGAACGCGGGTGTCAATTATTTCGCGAACTGACTCTTTCTCTCGCGAACTGATTGCTCTCGCTAACTGATTTATCTCGCGAACTGATTGACGCAACATTCTTAATACCTTGACTGGCTCTTGTGAATGCCCTAAATCTTTGAGAATAGGACTT
Organism: Mycena galopus ATCC 62051; assembly: GCA_014925785.1. Classification (NCBI taxonomy): domain Eukaryota; kingdom Fungi; phylum Basidiomycota; class Agaricomycetes; order Agaricales; family Mycenaceae; genus Mycena; species Mycena galopus. Next base: position 26,831 of record WIQG01000507.1, read on the forward strand.
CGGTGCATTTCAACTATCCAATGTGTTTTTTTTGCGAATTTAGATCACACTATGAAAGAGCTATAGTAAAATAGATCGCGAACTGATACTGGAACTGGAATCCATTCTTGGTTTAGCAATGCTATTTGCCTTGCTCTCAACCGGGACTTCTGGCTGATACCGACTTTTGTTCTCTTCGATTGGTACACCTTTCTTCACATCCCCGAATGTTCAGATCATCATTACCAGCTCCAAAAGCAACCTAGATGGCCTGAGGAAAGAAAGAAACGGGAAATCGGACAGTGGGTCTGGTTGCAACCAACATCAGTTCGCTAAATAAATTCCGTTCTGATGCTTACACTCACAGTATTCAGCCAAAACTGACCCAACTCTTGCAAGACATCATTTGTGGGCTGACTAGCATGGATTTAGGATTAGATTGAGGATATCGAGGACGCTTTTCGCCTCACATCCACCATAGACGCCCATTAAGCGCCCACTTCGGAGGTCTGTCCGCGCCTTCGGAGGCGTTACCCGACGTGACCAACGTGACATTTCCTACTCTCCACCACGATCATGTTCATCGAAACTCGCTATCCTGGCCATTCCTTAGTACCGGCTGCCTGCAGACTTGTACTATGCATCTTTCCGACCATCCTCCCGCTTTTCCAGCATTTCTCATCGAGCGAACTTCGCTATCAGTATTTTTTCATCTCGTCAATCTCTGAGCTCGTAATATCTCATCCAACTTGCGCAAATGCTCAGAATTCGACTGGGAGGATGCGATCAATCTATGCCCTACTGTATCCCGGCCTGTGCGAGGTTGTCAACCCCGGAGGTCCGCATCTGCGGTGCAATGATGGATATATAGTATTGGAACAACGTTGCCGTGTTTTCGTGGACCAAGGCGCGTCCGCAGTCATCTTCTGGGTCTATTCATCGCTTACTTTGGGCTTTGGCCCGAGATTTTTAGTACGTGCCACAGCCGCCTTCCATCCTCCGACACATGCGCACGCTTGCAGCTTCTTCCAGGCCCGTCCCCTGCGTGAGTAATACAACCGGCCCAGCTCCTTTGTGGATTGGGCGGTGGAAGATGAGACTTACCTGCTCGTTTTTGGTGCGTTATTCGTGATATCAGACATTTCCAGGTACTTATGCGAAATATTGGGCAGATATTCGCAGCACGCGGGCATTTTTTTTTTGTACGCCTGTCCGTGCGGGCTGCCGCGCATGCATCGCATACCACGGATGCTCGCAGCTCTCTCGGCATACACCCGCCGCACTCAATTAGCATGGCGGCCGCAAGCGCAACAGCGTATCGCTGGATGCGCCACCTGCGCACGTGCACGTCGCGACAGCGTCTCGCAGAACATTGCAGACACCTTCAACTTCCCCAGGACCGAGTAATGGTACCCGTGGTCCGCGCAGACACCGGCGCCGGCGGGGTCGCTGGATGTGCGCGTTTTCGGAGCATGGAGGCCTGTGGTAGCTGCGGAAGACCACAGGCACTCGCTGCGAGTTGTACGGAACGTGTGCATGGTGGACGGTCAGACCGTACCAATCAGCGGTTCCGCGGGGTGCAGAATCCGCACGCTCGTTGCCCTAAGCTCTAAGACGTCCCGCGGCATCGGCGCTAGCTGAGAGCGCTGCGAATTGGCGCGAGTAGATCTCTGATCCTTTGAGCGAGCTCCAGACATAGCGGGATGCACCGTCGCCGGCGATGCTCTCCTGCAGGACCTGCAAGTGCATTTGGGGCACATGCCGCGACCTCACAAGGGCCGGGCGGGGGTTCGCACGCGGTGAGAAATCACTCGCCGGATGTGCATCACGATACCGCATTGTCCGCATCCAGCTGCGTGTGAACTCTCCTGAAGGGCACGCTATCACCCTAGCAGCCCCGCCGGTACCCTACGACTCCTGTCCACGAGCGCACGAGCGCGAGGCCAATGGCGACTGCCCAGGTGCCCACACTGGCAGTACTGCCAATGCAGAAAATGCGCGCGCTGCGTTGGGGCTCCGCAGTGCCTCGTACTGTAATGACCGTGGAACCCAGACGAGTTCCCCTGTCCGCAGCATGTTCACCACCGCTCCAGGATTTCGCAGAGCGGAAAAATTGGACGGAACAGAATTCATATATAAATTGTCTTTTTGAGCCGCCTTTACACGTTTCTAACCCCCCTACTTGGCAAGCATGTATCCCTTATATATTCTCTATCTACCAGAATTTTTTCGCGAATGTTCCTCCAATTTTGTGGCCATCATCGCCGACCACGAGCACAAGGATTGATCGCATTTGATCGCAGCGTTGAGCACATTTGATGGACGTTGACCAAATGCGGATGTTCGCCGTCGTCGTGCAGCACAGCAAGTGGCTGCCCAGGACAATTGAGTAATCATGGGGCGAAGAGACACTGCGATGATGTATTAGAAGTGCCTCTAAGCTAGAGGTTTTCATACATCACGGCTCTGCGCTAATTAGAGGTCGGTGATGTATCACCACGCCACACTAAGGTGAGAGGGAAGCCTGCCGAGTAGCTCCGAAACGCGTTATAACAACACGTGGAGAGCACGTGCATATAACGTTCTTACGATTCTCCCCGAGTTGCCCGCCGAAATACCCCGAACGCAAAGCGCGGTGTATAGATGTGCGGCCGACGGGACATGGGTGGAAGGCCGACGCGGGGATCCCGGATTACACAACAAAGCAGCTCGAGATGGGGAGATTCATTCTCCAAGAAGGAGTGGTAGGCGTTGAATCTCGACGTCGCAAAATTTCAACCAATCCATTTGCACGGTGGAGTTGAAAATCTGTCTCAGCAAGTCCTTGGAGTACAATCATCTCGAATCCAAACACGGGAATGATGCTGCGAGTGAAAGAATTCTTGCCTATGACAGTCTCGTGAGCTTCCCCGCAATTTTGATACCCAATATCAAATTCAGGCAGACCCACGGAGTCATCAAACTCGAGAGGCATTGCCGAATGATATAACTGACCTGCACTGCCGTGTTCAAGTCCATTCATGGCATGATGAAGTTTCCTCGAGTTGCGTGAAAGCAGTGAGTTTAACTACAGCGGAAGGATACAACTTGGTTGAACCGCTGTTGTTCTTTCTTACTTTGCTTCCCTTCGTCGTGCCCTCGCTTTTCAGAGCCCTTGAAGTTTACGAGCACTAGCATATCAACGTTGGCCAGTGCATTCTAGGTCCTGTTTGGGTCCAGTTGGGCATGCTAAGGAGAGTGGAATAATATGAGTCGAGAAGGAGACGAGACACAGGCGGGTTAAAACGACATTTGGCTGGGATTCCGGAGTGTAATGCAATCATGACGAGTCGGAAAACAGAGTTGACGTTCAGTACTTTGTGTTTGTCCGAGTCCGAATCTGCGTCAGTACCAAGGGATCTGCGACAAATACTAGACAAGGTTTTGAGCGGTTTTTGGGTCTATCAAGTGTATGGTTTCGATTTGGTTCTCTATGGGATGATTTGATATTGCTATCGCCGTAGCGCCCATCGAGGGATCCTGAATTCGGCATTTCCCGGTGTTTAGCGTGAAGGAGAGGGAAGGCTTGCCTTCCTGGATTGACAGCTCCGGCTCTGGGACACCGATTGCGCCATACATCTTCGGGTAAGCCCGACTAATGTATCCTGGTGAGTAAGTAGAAGGAAAGGGAGAGAGATCCCAAGAACTCCCTCGCATTTTGATGGCGGCTGGATGCAAAAATGAGGTGTTGCAAGAATTTTGCAGGAGCAGACAGAAGGGAAAAGGTGCAAGTTACTGTGTGGTTAAACCAGATTTTAAGCAGAAGGAGAGAGAAACGGAGATCCAGGCGGGCGGGTGGGCGGACTCGAGACAAGAGGGAAAAGTTAAAACTTTACAATAGCTTGATAGTATGGGGACCCCGATGAATGTGCACCTCGAGTCCAGAAAATTCGTAAAATTAACATGGACATAAGAACCACCGACGCGGCCGCACACAATAAACGTAAAAAGGAGGAAAGAGAAACAATACCAACCGGCAGCGAAGAGATCTAGAACCGCGGGGCAGAGGTCTAATGCAAATACGAGACCTCAAGGAGAACCGAGGACAAGAGAGAGATGTCTCTGAGCAGGGACAGGAGAAATGTCTCCGACTCGGAGCAAGTGCGCTGAGCTGCACCCGTCAACCACCACCACCACCACTAGAAAGCACCACGCGCACGGTGAGGTGGGGTGCGTGCAGCGGTACGGCGCAGGCCTAGGGAGGGAGCGGCAGGGCAGAGAGGGCAAAGAAAACCAAACCGGAGACAAAAAAGCAACCCGAGATCGCGGAAAATTTAGTGTAGCGCTAGAAATGAATGTAGAAGATAGAAAGGAAGGAAGGAAGGAAGCAAGGCAGAGGAGGAGAGGGGAAGGGCGCAGGGATGTTGATGTTAGTATTAGTATTAGTATTGGGCATCGCAATACGACACCCTCGCCAGCTTGGGTTCCTTCGTTGGCTTGGGCGCATCACGACGGGCTTGCCGCGGTTGGGGTTCTCCTTGTCCGCGGCCCGGAGCTTAGCGATCCAGGGTGCCATGGCGCGGTAGGGGCAGCGTCGCGGTCGGTGGCCACCGGAAGCGACGGAAAATAGAGGCGCTCGCGTACTTGTTGCATGCGGGAAGATACGTGGCGGCAAAACGCGGGCTCGTGGTCCAGGTGGAGTTGCATCCACTGGTCGCCGTCACCGTCGTGGGGCACGCATGCCGAAGCACGGCTGATAAGTCCGTTCGTCGTGGTCGACCGCCCGCGCTTGGCGGATCCAGCTCGATGAAGGGAGGATAGGCCGAGGGAGGATCACCGGTGTCGTTTCAGAGCTTCAGAATGGCGGCGTGGGCAGAAAGAATGGCGGCGTGTGCAGAATACGAGGAGGGCGCCAGCTCAAGTGGCGCACAGGGCACCGGAACACGAGCATAAGTGCGGGGCAGGCGAGCGAGCAGAGAGTGACGTTTTCGGCTTGCCAAGCGGGCTTGCGCCTGCGCCAACAGGCTTGTTCGGGCGTGGGCGTGGATTTTGATGGGATCACCCGCCCACGCCCGCCAATCGGCTTGCAAGCCCGTTTGCTCGCTTAACCGAGAAACGGGCTTGCGCTTATTTCTTTGTGTGTGTTTTGCTCGCCGATGCATAGTTGGCCGTCACCGCCGGAGATCACCTGTGCGAAAAGTGTTAATTTGACGCAGAAGTTCAGGCTGTTCGCGTGAGCGCGCTCCACTGTACATAATACCTTGTTTCCGACAAAGATACTGTACTATTTCGACCAAGTGTTCGCCCGTTGTGACCTGTGACCACAACTGTTCATTTGCCAACAGTTCGAATTGCCTTTTAAGGAAGTTCTCCGGCGAAGCCAGCACGAAAAATTACCTATTGGGACACAAAAGCTCAAAAGCATCGATCCCAAACCACGGTGACCTGTGACCCCCTTCACCAAGTGTTCGGTTCGATGGTCCTTGTGACCAGTGACCGAACACTTGGTCGAAATAGTACATTAATTTTCCTCCTTGTGTTTTCTTCATTGTTACGCAAAATTCCTTTGTGATCTACTCCAGTATGAGTAGATTGGTTCATGCAGCCAGGAATCATCATAGGACTGCAATGAATCATACTTAATATGACCGAAATGTTCTTCCGGGCTGCATAGTAATTTTATGTCAGGCCAAACACATGAAAGCCCGTTGGGCACGTAACCGGCCGCGGGGCGCCAAGGTTTGTTTCCTCAAGTACACGTTTTAAAATCGATTAAACAGTACCTGGATGAGTATATAGATGTATTGAACGTACATTAGTGCTCAGACCAATGTTGTGTTGCTCTCTGCTCGCTGTAAGTAAAACGGCGGGCGCAAGCCGTTTTGTCTGATGCCATCAAAACGGGCGTGCGCATTGTTCAAACGGAGAACGACTGTCAGGAGCATAAATGGCGAGCCAAAGTTGTTGCTTTACTCTATTAAAACATATCTGATGCATAAGTTCCTTGATTAAAGTTCAAAAATCGGTTGACATCGCCTTCTAAATTGAACGCAAGCCTGTTTGTCTGATGCCATCAGACAAACAGGCTTGTGATGGCTTGTCCATACTACCTACGGACCGTAACGGAGGTTTGTGTGAGAGCGCCTAGTCATTCTGAGTTGGTGTTCTTTGATATAAGGTATGTAAATAAACCACCCTTTTGACTTGCAGGCCCGTTTGGTGCCTTGTTGGCGTGTCGCCGGCAGGAGTCTTGTTCCATGTTTTCTCAACCAAGGCCTTGGGAATCAAAAAATGAATCCCTTTGGTAATGAATCCATACATTGAACATCTTTTAGCAGCCCTCGTTCGAAGACTCACCCGCACGCATGAATTCTGCGAAGAGAAAGAGTATGTCGATCTCACCGCACAAATGGTCCATTCTATCCCCTGCAAATGAACTTTCTTGACCCCATGTTTAGCTTGGAAGATCAGCCTGCCGTTCTACATGCACCCAGACCGTCTTGGCCACAAGAATCCAGAGCTGGCGGACATATTCAGCGCAGCGATTCCTCAAGTTGCGGAAACCCTGGCCGCCTTTGATTCCAACCACCGTGTAGTTGCAAATTCTTTGAACTTTTTCCGCTCGAGGAAAAAGATTGAACGCGCCAAAAAGGCCGGCGACGGGATGGCCTCGCTGGGCCTGGTTCTCACACCGGAGCTGGAAGTTGTTCTCGACGCCGCAATGGCCGTTCTGTTGTGCCACAAAAAACTTGGACGTTCTCGAGGAGGAATGCGAGATGCGTGTTATGGGAGTGGGCTCTGCTTTATTGCAGATACTGAATAGTCGCTAGAACTTAGCTTCTGTTGTGAATGCAACTCGAATTATGATTTTGGCTCAACTTTGGTGAACACCGTCATTGGCGGTGACGGCGTTGATCTCGGGATTCTAGACATGACTATGAACATGGCAATGGCTGTACTAGCAAAGATATCGAGAAAAATGCAATATACATACAGTGAGGAAGCTTAGTGTAGCCGAGCACAAGCCAGCCACGCCGCAAGCCCACGCCCGCCCGCCCGCTACAGCCAAATTCAAACTCCGCTAAGCGGGGCAAGCCCGTTTGGCCCGCCCATCGGCTATCTCTGGAGGTAAGCGGCTTGATTGATCAGAGTCCAATCAATGTTGGTGATTAAGACGGCGTTATTAACGGTATGTACGGCCGCCGATTCGGTGGAAAAGAGAGTTGTTGGCACCTCCTCGTCTCACAGGTGGACCTTCACTCCAAAAAGAATACTCGACTTCATTGCCTGCATTGCCTGATTTTTCTTTCTCCGCTTTGCGGAGGAGTCCAATATTAAATCTTCGCTGTCAGTGTGAAATCAAAGCTCGCTGTCATGCTGAAGCACCACTATCAATCTCAAATTTGGCACACACATAAGTGCTGTAGGTGTCTCCACACTCGCCGGACTCTGGGCACCACGGCTACCACTTACTACCTCCTGCTCATACATATTGATCTCAAAATTCGACTGATCTGCATTTCGAACAGGACAACTGCAGTTCATTCAGGAGCGGTAGCCGTGAGCTGGCTATCGGCGACAAAGCGCCAAATCAATCAAAGTTCTATGTTCATGTACGCAATGCTTCCAACCACTTTCGGTGATCTCCTTTCACAGCCTTCTCCCTGATTAAAGGCGCAACGTGGCCTGTGCGTGTTTCTCCCACCCTTCCTCTTATACTTGACTTTGCCCCAATACATCCTTCGTGCTACGGCCCTCAAGTCCATTGTCACACACTTACTCAGAGTGGCCATGTCTCATCACCGCAGTAAATCCCAGATATTGGAAGTCCGTGGTGCGAGAAAAATTGATTAGGATACCCATAGCAGTATTTACTTTACCCAGGAGGCACAGGAGGCTCTGGTGGACTAGGCAGTGAACAGGGACAGGGCGGTTCTGGGGGCCCTGGATACGGACCCACTCTGCATTTGGATGCTGAGACCATACACATTGTGATACATCGGGGCGGCAAGGAAGAAGGAATAGATATCCAGCGCATTGACTTTCTCAACTGGCTTTCACCAATCAATTTCTTCACAAGACAGGAGGATATTTTTCAGGTGCGACAGAAGGGAACAGGTGAATGGCTGCTAGCCCATCCACGTTTTCAAGAATGGAAATCTGGCTTCAGAAGGACACTCTGGTGCCGTGGAACTCGTGTGTTGCTTACCTTTTCCCTCTGCTTAAAGTACTGATCAATTGGAAACGTACAGCAGGTGCAGGGAAAACAGTTCTTGCGTACATCCATCTATGCTCTGACAACAGACATTTCTACTGATTATTCTGTGCCTAGATCAATCATTGTGAATCATCTCAGTGATGATTGTGAAGACAACCAAAACCTGGGTGTAGCTTGCATTTATCTGAACCACAAGGAAGCCAATGACCAAACACCATCAAAGCTTCTGGCAGCTCTGTGGAGACAGCTGGTACATGGCCGGAATGTTGGCTCCATTGCCAAGAAGTTATATCAGCAGCACCGAGAAAAGGGCACTGTGCCATCACTGGAAAAACTTCTGGACATGCTTAGCTCTTGCCTGAAAGAGTTTTCAAAGGTCTTTGTCATTGTCGATGCAGTCGATGAATATCCTGAGTTTCAGCGCCATGTTCTATTCCAACATCTGGCAGCAATCAGTAGTAACGTGAACTTTGTGATCACTTCAAGGCCTCATATTTCTCTTGAACCTTTCTCCTTTCCAGATCTTGAAACTCTGGATATTCAAGCCACACCTGAGGACATCCGAGAATACATCAATGCCCAGATCTACACCTCACGCCTGTCTCAGCATGTCAAGGACTTCCCCACATTACAGGAGGAAATCCACTCACAAATCATTGGTGCTGTGGATGGAATGTAAGTGGTATTGAATCATAGCTGAAAGAAACCAAAAACAAACTTTAACCAGGTTCCTTCTCGCCAAGCTTCACATTGAGTCCCTGAAGGCGAAGAACACAATCAAGGCTGTGCGCAAAGCCTTGACAGAACTGCCAAAGAATCTTTATGAAGGCTATGACATTGCGATGCAGCGAATTGAAGCCCAGAATGAGGAAGACAGAACGGCAGCTCGTTCTGCCCTCATTTGGGTCGCTAATGCAAAGAGGCCACTCTCAGTTGAAGAGCTCCGAGTTGCTCTCGCTGTTGAGCCAGGAACACAACGGCTTGACAAGGAGAATCTTTTGAAAATTGAGATTATTCTCGGGGTTTGTGCTGGTCTTGTCATTGTGGATAAAAGGTCTCCTGTGGTGCGACTCGTCCACTGTACCACACAGGAATATCTGGATAAAATTCAGGCTCAGAAATTCCCAGATGCTCAAACAGAGATAACATCCACTTTGCTCACATTCCTTGCTTTTGATGGATATCCAGATTCAGTGTGGCACTCGAAGAATCCACCCCCTCTGGCCGAGTATTCACAGTATTGCCTCGCACATGCTGCTGGACAGCCTGAAGTTCAACTCAGGGAAAGTCTTCTCATGTTTCTTGATAAGGCTTTTCAATGGAAGACAGCAATGAATAAGAGATTGAGCTGGAATCCTAAGTGGAATTCCCCGCCATGGAATTATTCACATCATAAATCACAACCCTCGACATTGTGGATTGCAGCAGCTGCAAACCTGGTGGAAACTACAGAGTTTCTGCTAGAGGGGGCGCCTTTGCTGCAGCATTCAAAGAACCCAGAGATTATTGTGGCATCATACTATGGCCACATTAAGATTGTCCACATCCTTCTTGAGAAGGGTGCTGATGTCAATGCAGCAGGCGGAGAATATGGGACCTCATTGCAGGTTGCTGCTGCTGAAGGCCACACAGAGGTTGTCAGCATCCTTCTTGAAAAGGGTGCCAACGTCAATGCAGCAGGTGGATACTATGGGAGTTCATTGCAGGCTGCTGCGGCTGAAGGCCACACAGAGATTGTCTGCAGCCTTCTTGAAAAGGGTGCGAATGTCAATGCAACAGGTGGAGCATATGGGAGCTCATTGCAGGCTGCTGCTGCTGAAGGCCACACAGAGATTGTCTACATCCTTCTTGAAAGGGGTGCCGATGTCAATGTAGCAGGCGGATACTATGGGAGCTCATTGCATGCTGCTGTTGCAGAAGGCCACACAGATATTGTTAGCATCCTTCTTGAAACAGGTGCCGACATCAATGTGGCAGGCAGACACTATGGGAGTGTATTGCAGGCTGCTGTTGCTCGAGGCCACACAAAGATTGTCTGCGTCCTTCTCGAAAAGGGGGCTGACGTCAATGCAGCAGGCGGATACTATGGGAGCGTATTGCAGGCTGCTGTTGCTCGAGGCCACACACAAGTTGTCTGTATCCTTCTTGAAAAGGGTGCCGACGTCAATGCAGCCGGTGGATACTATGGGAGCTCGTTACAGGCCGCTGCAGCTCAAGGCCACACAGAGATTGTGCACATCCTTCTTGAAAGGGGTGCCGATGTCAATGTACCAGAGGGAGAATATAGGAGCTCATTACATGTTGCTGCTGCTGGCGGCCACACTGAGATTGTCAGCATCCTTCTTGAAAAGGGTGTGAAAGTAAATGCAGCAGGGGGAGAATATGGGAGCTCACTGCTGGCTGCTGCTGCTAAAGGCTACACAGAGATTGTTGACCTGCTATTGGAGATGGGGGCCAGGTTTCCAGTTTCAACAGGTTCAGCTAGGATGCTGGCACCACAACTTGTTAATATGTGGAAGAACAGTGGTAATCATCAGCAGTGATTAATAATTTGTTTAACAGTGGCACAAATGATGGTAAACTGTATGTAATCAAAGTTGAAGTGGAGATGAGCAAGTTTGTGAAGTCTCTTCCCACTGTTTATCCTGAATTTAAACACTTCGTGAACAGGTCTCAGTGACCTTATTTCTGTACAGCTAGTAACAAACATCATTTGAAAGTGCTCATTCACCTCTGTAACACAATCATGGAAGATATAAAGTCATATGAAAGCCCTTGTTCAACTACGTTCTCACAGTACCAGAATCATAGGAATCCATCAAACAGTTAATGAGGTATAACCCAGTTGTTCCCTAAAATGAACTGTGTTTTCAAAAGTTTTTGGCCTTTTTTGGCCCAGCCAGTGAACTGATCGCCATAGTAAGTTGGTAAACTTTGTAGTGCTCAATGAGGGCTATAACCTTCAAAATTTTTTTGGATGGATTTCCTTTTGGTGGGTGTCATCTCCCCATGCTTTGAATAAAAATCCTCACAATTATGCCAAATTTTACGTGATTTTTAGAGTCCAAATGATATGAATTACCTTCCTTGAGTTGGGGGTTGTAGTATGATCATGAGGGTTGGGAGGCAGGTGGTCACTAATATTTAGAGAAGAGGAAAAAATTAGCGTCAACAGAAGAAGAAAACACACATGTACAAACAATTTTGGTTCACACTGATTGAAGTATTCAAGTTTTTGACCTCAAAAACTCATGAAAAACTAACCAAGTTTTTCATTAGTTTTTCGAGCAGAAATTAAATGAAAAATTCATGAGTTTTTCACAAGTTTTTATGACGGTCTGAATGTTGCATAAATCAAAACCTAAACTTTTTTTTTAGCTTTCCTATTTTTTCCCCTGGGACCTCGGAGTGCCTCTATACTGTATCCCTACATGCTAGCTGAGTGTAGTAACCTTATCCCCTGAGGAATAGAGGGCTATTTGAGTCCGACTGGCGTGAGACACTATTTGGGCCCATTTCGGCTCACCTCCCACGGCCACCTGATTGGCAGATGTCTTGGCAACGTCCAAGTTGCGAAGACCGAAATTGGAAACTCCCTTTAACATGTTCTCTTAGTATATTGGCAGGCATATAAGTGTCATGCATCCGATGCACGGTGATGCACTGCATCGTCTCTTGGGGTAACATTTCAATTCTTTCCCAGGCCCCTCCAATATCTATATATATATTGATAAGCGCGCGTTGTGAGAAGATGGCGCGGTCCGGGTACATTTGCTCTGCCTTCTGCTGTTTGTCTAGGGGGTGACGGCGAGGGCGAGTTTTGCGGGCTTTGTGGATGCGGACACAACTCCGGATCGTGTTTGCTTCCAAGGCAGTTTGGATTCTGGGACGACGTAGTTTTTTTGCTTTCTGCCTTCCGTGCATTTTGCAAGTCACAGAAAAAAGGCAATGCATTGACAGCATCCCATGCAAATCTACTCACATCTGAAGCTCATCCTTGTGGTCCGAAACCTTCTAAAAGCCCAATCAAAGCCGACGACATTCCGGTTTCGGTACGGTTAACGGGAGGGCATCATTGCCGAGACATCTGTCAATCGGCTGGCTGTGCGAGGTCGGCCGCCCTGAGCCGAAATGGCGTCTTACACAGGTTGGATCTCTATTCCTCTGGAAGCGAGGTTGCTACACCCGCCTAGCATCTGGGTATACAATATACCAGTATTCTGAGCTTTCCTGGAAAAAAGTTTCAACAAGACAAAAAAAAAGTTTGGATTTGATTTATGCAACCTTTGGACCGTCATAAGTTTTCCAGAAATGAGGTAAAAAATTTGAAACATGTGAAAAAAACCAATAAAAAAGTTATAAATTTTTCAAAAAACTTTTGACCAAAAATTGAAGTGAACAACTCATATAGTTTTTCACCCATATTTTCACTGAAAAACTTGAAATGCTCAACCAGTGTCAAACGGGTTTAAGCCATCTGGTTTGAACCAGTGTAAACCATGAGAATTTCAAACCACATTCAAACCATAATTGCTTAAACCAATGTAGTTCAAACCAAAGCCTGCTCCTTATACAATTATAGGAGGGTGGTTTAAACCATGCTATCGTGGGAGATGTGATTCACTGGTTGAGGATTCCAAGTTTTTCAGCAAAAATATACGTGAAAATTTACATGAGTTTTTCACTTCTATTTTCAGTCAAATGTTTGGTGAAAAAGGTATAACTTTTTTATCAGTTTTTCACATGTTTCAAAATTTTCACCTCATTTCAGGAAGTTTTGTGAAAAACTCATGAATTTTTCAGTCAATTTCAGCTTGGAAAATTTTGTTAATTTTTCATCAGTTTTCGAGGTCAAAAACTTGAATACTTCACCGAGTGATTCAAACTCAAACCACCCTACAGTACAATCACCCACAGCCACCTGTGACCACATGCCTGATCAAGCCACCAGGTGGCTCCCAGCTGCTGCTGCAACTTCTCTGGTGAGGGGTTTAGCTCATAGGTGAAACCCCTTAAAAGATGGAACTTTGGGACTAAAATAATGGATCATAAGTGCCTCCAATGTCTCAGCATATTGGTAAGTTCAAGAAATGTGAACACGTGTTCAAACTGCGCTTCAACGCGCTCCAACGTCTTGAGGTGCATTGTAGTTCAATGGGTGGCAACATGTCGAGAGATGTGTGAATTGGTCCGGACATACAAGCTATAATGCTCGATGTGTTTACCAACATATTTGAGAATGCCTTTGGAACGAGTTGTCGCGCGTTTCAATGTGTTTCCACGCATGGCCACGCACTTCAACTTGTGTCCACACATGTCCACTGGACTTTGTCCAGTAAAGCCTGGTATACTGTACTATTTCGATCAATTCAGCAGTCACATGTCACGCATCCCCCGTGCCGCGACAAAATTTGGTCTTTGTCACAGGTCACGACGCCCAGTGCCGAATGTAAAATCCGTGACACCCAGGTGAAATCTCTCTTCAAAGGTGCACAAAAGACAGAATTTTCGAAAATTTTTGTTTTGAATGCCGAAATTTAGGAGGTGTAACACCAAACTTCGTTGGTTGCTGAAGTGCCAAAATGATTTTTTCGGTCACGCATCACAGCCCCTGCCGAATTGATCGAAATAGTACAGTATCTCATTTTGGGATTCATTCAAAGCAGGTGCGCATGCCAGTGCGACCAACAATGACTTTGTGAACTCGTAGCTAAATGGGCTAGTGATGTTGGCGGCCCGGCCTCAGGCCCTCAAGCCCGCTAGGCCCGGCCCGTTTAGGCCAAACCAAGCCAGGCCCGACATCGAGCTTGAGCAGGCCTAGGGCTCGGGCTTGGAAATTTTCAAGCCAGGCCCGGCCCAAAAAGCCCTGGCCTGGATACCTGGGACAAGAATCGTAGGAAGCTGGTGTGATTCCGCCTAATTTTGAATGGATTTTCAGTGATTCAGATTCCATGTGGATGACATGAGTGCGAGGTATATTCTTGAGTTTTTAAACTGTACATTGACTTACTATTGACTTGGTGGGTAAGGCCGACGCTATGCGCGGCAGGACGAGTACTTATGGTTGTTTCACCAGATATTTCTGACTAGTACGCGAGCAGAGTAATTTTGTGTGTAAAAAGCTTTAGTACTAAACAGTAGTATGTGAGCATGGCAGTTCAGCAGGCATGTTTTTTATCTCAGATATCATATCCATATGTCTCTCTCTTTATAAAATTATGCTTCTCTGTATATCTGAAGCTATTTTCAAGTCCGCTGGTAAGTTGACTGATGTGATCCGACATTACCCCATCTGAAGCTCCTTTTAAACTCAACCATTGGGACACCTGCCGGGATTCTCGGTCAACTTACCACAAAGCAAGACCGAGTGCCCAATGTGCGGAAACTTCCCCCGATGACTATGTCCGGCCGGGCGCCCGTTAGCGCGTGAGTGCATGCTTTCTCATGGTTACCTGGGGGTATCAAACCGATCGTTCGAAAGTGAGGTATTTTGAAATAAATCGTGTTCGCGGATCGGCATTTTCGGCCGATCACTGATAAACCAATGTGCTTCGGCCACCACAGGAAGTGAGTAAACTTTCGTTTTTGGACGGGAACTCACAAACAAGTCACTCAAAATGATGGAGCTCGTTGCTATATGAGAAAAACAGAAATTATAACCAATTTAGAGACGACAAGATTTATGAAACTCCGTAGAGAAGAAAATCGGAATCCATTACATAACGGAATTTTGTACAGCCACTAAAAATGTCAGTACCATGTACTGATGTTTTAGGCTCAAAGATGTACCAACTAATTGGCTGAACCTTTAGGTTGAGCTACTTACGAAGGTGCACTTCAGTGATTGTGTGCTGATCTGATACAGCAACAAATAGAAATTTGTCATTTCAAACTTGTCACTTTCTGAATCATCGTCTTTTTGGCATCACTCTGGCGCCCGGAGCTTCTCGCTGAGTTGATTCTCTCGGTGCTATTAATTCCCACATTTTTCTCAAGCACAACTCTTCACCGACCGCGCATGAATGTTAAATTCCTTGCTGGCGTATGTGTCATTTTGGCCTTGCAATCGGATATCATATTCCGGATGTGTCAGGCTTGAGTTTCCCCGATGTTGGTCCGAAATCAGCCAAGATAGTTGGTGTGACGGCGATGAAACTGGCCTTTTTCGCCCCTTCCTTTCACCGACCATGCCAACTCTCTGTGATCTCCCAGTCTCTTTGACTTTTGACCCAAATGCTGCAGCTTCCTCTGTATCCCTCGACTGGGTACTCAGCTCTGGCGTCCGCACCCGCAATTCTCGTGTATCTGGCCAGCTGACTCTTCCGAGCAACACAGGGGTTCTCTCTGTCCCTGTGAACGGCATCTCAGTGGCTCCTCCTTTGCCCTTGGATCTTGTGCTGGGCATGGACTGGTACACAGTTGTCTGCAACTCTTACACTGATTGTGTTGTCTATCTTGCGTCGGGTCCGCTTGCACTTCTCCCAACTGTTACGGGGGTACGCCCTTTCCCGGGTGTGTGATATGTTTTCGCGCTCGCATCCATAGATTTAAATCATCCACACACTCTCATCCGCTGCAACTATGTCTCGGGGAGACATTGTATCCCCGTCATCAGTGTTCGGGGGCGGACCTGATGTCGTAAATACCCCCTCGTCTGCACCGGAGGGTGCAGATGTTGTAGCGAATGCATTCGCAGACCCCCGTTCACACCGTTTGCACCCGTCACACCCGTTGCATCGTTACCATTCACATGATGTCCAAACTGAGTTATTGCAAAATGATTCTGGTCCCAAGGATCCCTTTGTCCGTCTCGATGTACGTGATAAATTCAACGTTGTGCAATCTTGTGTCATCAGCCCACATGTGACACTTGCCGTTGAGGCAGATGGTGGGTCGTCACGAGCATATCCTGGTACGGGATTCAAGCAACAAGTGGAAAACTGTGGATATTCTGCAGACTGATTTCTTCGATCATCGCTGTACTGAGGTGTGTCTAATACTGAAGTCTGAAGCAGCTGGAGCTGGTATGACATGTCTTCCTCTTTCAACAACTGAAGTTGCAGAATGTCAGAGAGCTCTCAGTTGTCGAACCTCAAAAAAAAGAAAAGCGGATGGTACGGTTGACCACGCTCGCCTCAAAATCCCACATCTATCTTCAGATACAGGTTTGAACAACGCTGTATTCCCTATCTTGCTGCCCCAAACGGAGAAAGATCAAATAGTCCGTGAATTCCGCAAGGCTACAAACAATTCCGCATTGAAACGAATGGAGTGTTCCTTCTGTGGCAAATTCGAAAGTGCAAGCCAAGTCAAAATGAGACCTTGACGAGCTTGACATTTCACTGCTGGCCCGAGCTATTTCGAAACTGTGTGAGGTATCCCAACAGCCCCGAATTGAGTCTTTCAAATCTCACTCAATCCTCAATGGTTCATTTGTGCTTTGTCATTTGTGCAATTCTGCGGTGAAGAGGAATGTGCTTCGGTCCATTCCGCTGTCGCAGCTGCGAGATGAGATCTGTGTGATTCTGGTTGGTTCACCGGACACACTCATCACTCATGACATGTTGAAAAGGTCGCTACTATTGGTACGAAGCGAGAAGATCAAGGCAGCTCTCTTTTGGCTAATAGAGCATAATCCTCTATATGCCGACCTCAAACATGAGACAGTAGTTGCAAATTTGGAAGAGTACCCAGTGTATGATTGCCCCTTTGCAGTTACACATTTTCTGCGCACAAATTCTGGCAGCAATCAAGGGTCTTCTTACACATCGTATTCCGATCAAGCAAATACAGAGCTATTTGAGAGCTCTACATCTATCGAGCTTACTTCGACCTCGCTTGTGGATGTTGATAACATGGAGACAACATATCAGCAGCGAAAGCTTGAAGCTCTCCGAAAGTTGAAGAAACATGAAACTAGCTTTGTGAAATTTCCATCCGGTAATACCCCGCTGTCTACCTCAAAAAATCCTCGCGTTTTTGGGTGGTTATGGCCTAAACTTTTCCCATACGGTATCGGAATGATAGACAACAATGATGTTCGAACATCGCAAGAGATCCCGTTCCATCAGGTTGACACCTTGCCTCATGTACAGCACCTTTTGTCACTGGCAGACCGATGCTTCCAGGTCCACAAATCTTTTATCTTTGTCATGAGTAACACAGTGCAGCGTCGAAAGCCCTCTTTCAATGCCCGCCTGGCCACAAATCGGTCCTGGTTTCCAGTGGTCCAAGATTTGATGCAGAAAATTGACATTGATTCAATGAATAGCTACCAGGCAAAACTAGAGGGGAATCCATTCGCCAAACCGGAGACTGCAGGAGAGAAAGCAGCAGCACAAGTAATGAAATATCTCAGTTATGTATCTCAGTTATGTGTCCGATCACATTCCGGGCTCAGTTGGCGATGTTGAGAAAATGAAACAAGAGATGGGCAGTACTATCATCTGCGAGGGATTGCCTCATGTTTTTTCAACAACCAATTTTGCCGACTCACATAATCCAATTGCCCAGATTTTGGCTGGAAGGGAAATCGACTTGAACCAGATTTTCCACGCGCTCGGTGAAAATAAGTCGGAACCTGGCCTTCGTGCCAAAACACTGGCTGAAAATCCCGTAGCCGGCGCAGAGTTTTTTGACTTGATGTTGACCAAATTCTTCGAGATAGTCCTTGGCACTGACAGAGATTCGAAAATCAGAATTTTGGGAAAGATTAAGGTTGGTACGCAGCCGTTGAAAATCAAGTCCGCGGGTCACTCCATGCTCATAAGCTGTTGTGGATCGATGGCGCACCTCCTTCGCCGATGGATATCAAAAAGCGGATGAATTCAGATCCTGAGTTCAAGCAAAAACTCACTGAGTGGTATGATGATTTGATTTGCCAGAGCTTTCCAAAAAATACAGTTCCCTATGTGCCAGTTGATGTACTCCAAAGCAGCTCCCTGTCCTAAGCCGTCCACTGGATCCTGATTCTTCTGACTACCAGAACAAGAGAGATCAGCACCACAGAGATCTGTGTGAAAACACCGGGTTGGTTCATGAGCATAATGCCACATGCTTCAAACATATCCCTCGCAGAATTCAAGCTCTCGCAGATCCCGACTCTGACTGCCGATTCCAGCTTCCCAGGCCGCTTGTTGCAGAAACTCATTTTGATGATGAGGACGATCTTTTAATCCGTTGTGAGAACGGGAGTCTCAATGGTCATAATCCAACAGCTACTCTTTGTCTCGGATGTAACATTGACCTAAAACAAACAGCGTCGGGCTCATCGGCAATGGCGATGGTCGAGTACATGTGCAATTACACCACAAAGTTACAGCTTGACACCTCGGTTGTATTCTCAGCTCTTTGTGCATCGATTAAAGCGCTGCGAGATAAGCCTCCAGAAGATATAGACGGGGAAGTTGACCAATCAGAAATGGCCCGATTGATTATGGTCAAAACAACAAATGCATTGGTTGGGAAACGCGAGCTCACAGGTCAACAGACAGCAAGTTTTTTGCTGGGTCACAAGAACAAATATACATCCCATCAGTAGGAGCAGTATTGGTGGTCAAGTATGCTTCGAGATCTTGCATGGGACATTTTCACTGCTGAAGTTGAATCAGATTTGATTCCAGAAACAAACCAAGAAAAGGAGCCATCAAGCGAGGAGAGAGTGAACTTGAACGACGAAGATTTGAGTGACCGCATGGTTATTCCCGCAGATGAGGATGATGGTATGGTGTTGCTTACAACCGATAATCTCAATCAGGAGCCAGGAGTTGAGGACACTCCGCGTGAGAAACAGTATTCTAGACTCTTTGAGGACATTTTTTATCGGCCACCGGACTTGGATCTGATGTGCAGCTGGGATATCACGAGGAACTTCGTGAAGGAGAAGAAACCTAGGTCGAAAACTCAACGTAACACCTACCTCATGTTCAAACCCGGGCATTCCCAATACACAACGCACTGCCTGAAAAAATTAGATAGTCCACGGATGCCGGTGTTGATGGGGTACCGTATTCCGCGGTGTGATCTGCAAACCGACGAATTGAGATATGCATCCACAGTGAATATATAGGTGCATCCATGCAGCTGCTCTGGATGCACCTATATGGGCGATATACTGTCAAATAATTAGGTACTGGTTCCATGGTTTTTGAAAACATCTGCTAGGAAATTGGGTGACATCTTTCTGACCTTGGCTGCATCTTTCTGACCTTGGTTGCATCTTTCATTATGGTCGCACCTTGACATTGGGTTATAACCATTTGAGTCCCATCAGCATTGCTTGTGTTTGGTATTGATCTGTGAATCTCCCTGGCTGTCTGCTGGGCTCGGCATCTCCACAACTGCTTCAATATGGGTACGGCAGGGCAGGTCAAGATTCTGTGTTCAGAAAAGCCTTTGGAGAAATATCTGTGGCATGCAGATGGAATCCCTTCCGAAATCCATGAACTTCCCATGTTTTGATGAATTAATTGCTATGAGTGCTATGAAGGATGTTGAGCTCGCTTTCGTGGAACACACAGTTTAAGATACTGTTCAGAATGTGCTCTAAGCACCAGGAATTCAATGTGATGCTCTCATGGTGAGAATTCATCCATTTCAACTTTCAGAACAATATGGCATCATTGTTTCAATCAATGCCATCATAAATTGAAAATTTCCTCCAGACAAAGTCCTTCACATGTGAACTGTTCGAAATTGTAGTCCATGTGAGCAGCGGACCGCATCCTAGATGGAAACATGCATCCACTTTCCAAGATGCAATCACTTTTGCACCTTTCTTTCCAGGTGCAACCAAAAACCCTGCAACCATGGTGATGTAACCCTTGATTAATTTTTGGACAGTATATGTGCCATATACCTAAGGCATATGTTGAGTACATCCAAAACATAGATGGATGCAACCAAGTGTGAGTGAGATTTGATATGATTGTAACCATGGCAACACATGCAGCAATAATGCCAACTCCCAAGCGGCTTTGTGATCTGATTCAAAGAGGTACAGTGGGGGCATGGTCGGATTCGAGCAAGGGGTATGGTGCGGGCATGGTCGGATTCGAGCAAGGGCTATGGTGCGGGTGCGGTGTATTTGAGCAAGGGGTGTGGTGCAGGCACTGTTGGATGTGAGCAAGCAGCACGGTCGGATTTAATCGTGCAGTACAGTGTTGCACAGATTTGACAGGTAGGTATCCCTGTGATCCCACAGCACCAGCCCAAGCCGCCACAGGCTGCCCTGATCAAACAGCTGGTTCCTAGCCCCAAAACTGTCCCTGCAGGGCCCCCAAATCCCCAAAATAGGCAATGCAAGTGCAGGTCGCAATGCAGGATAGGCCAATAGGCCAATGAGAACAACTGCAAATGGTGCTCACCAATGCCTCCACAGCATGCCCTGAGTGGAGGGCCAGTTCCTGGTTCTAAAACACCCCCTGCAAGGCCCCAAAATCCCCAAAGCGAGCTGTGCAAGCAGAGGTTGTAATACAGCATGGATGCATCCACCCAAGCAAGGATGTGGATGCACCCACACTGCTGTGTGGGTGCATCCAAGACACTGGATGCAACCATGAAAACTGGTACCTCTAGGCGTAACCCCGTACACTTCACATTGATACTAAGGAGGCCTGGTTCGGGGAAGAATTGGCACATTGGGCAAGGACGAAGCCATATCGGGTAACACGGTATATGCAAGTCGCGCAATAAATTTATTGTGCGAAGCTGAGTGAGTCGTGTAAATTTAGGCGCGGTCGGGGCCCATAACCTAATAGACGAGATAAAGCTCAGCCAGGCACGTCAGAGTGAACAACTATATTAGAATACAAGATATGCCGGAGCTTCGCTCCGGCTGGTGCATAGATAACTTATGAGATGGTCGGAAGTCCTGAGATCTTGGTCGATATAATTAATTCTAGACTTTTTAACGCCAGTCGTAGTGGACGCCGAATCGCTACTAATGTGAAGTAAAAATCTTGCATTGTACAAAAGGTGCCCTTGCAACCGATTGGACTTAGAAAGAGGACTAGAATACGTTGATTTCCGTTCCGCCTGACAGCAATTAAAAACGTACGAGGAGTTTATAAGACAGAATCCAACCGAACTTGTGGTGGGTAAGGTAAACACCTAGCAAACCGAGACTGCGGGGTGGACACAGTTCTGGACACTAGACAGGATGGAATAATGAGCTAAGTAGGGAAAAAATGTACCAAGATAGCCTCGCTTCCAGCATATGTACTGCGTTCTGGCTACGAAATGTAATTAACCAAGTCCACGAAAGCCGCTCTGAGAGATGCGTACCCTGAAGACGACGGCTAAAGCTGTTGACGCGCTAATAATCTGACGGCAGTCAGTCTGAATGCAATTGGCAAGGGAGAGGCGACTGCAAAGTGCACACCTTGGTTGTTGGGATTTGAATGGTTATCGACTCCAGTGAGCGCCGCTTTCAGCGTGCCAAGAGCTAGTTGGAACTCGAGATTCCCGCGCCGGAGTCCGGAAGCTTCATGATTTTAGATATTGAGCAGCTCGGAGAAGCTAGGTTGGCGAAGTCGTTTAAGTACCTTGAGAACCCATGTGCCCAGCGGCCAATCAGGCTTGAGAAGCTCCCAGTCTTGCCGTTGTGCGTCCTATAACGGGCACAGCTTGATGAGCCATCGATGTCGTGTTGCACCTTGAGAAAGCGTTTAGGGCTTGAAAGCTTGATCCAGGCAACCACCGGTGTTGAGAGGCAAGGTATATAGGTTGTGGAGGACGGAGATGATGGGGAAAGGACGGACAGAAGAGCCGTCCATTTATCAACGGGTATAAGGCGAGAGAAAAAGCTACATCATTGCTCGGAATGGGGCAGCACGGAACTACCCAGCGGGAAATAGTGTTTGAAGGACCATTTTGAAGTCTTGTGGTGGCTTGAGCCAAGCAGAAAATCATTTTTAACGACGTAGCGGGAAGAGAGGGAAGGATTGCGGGAGGGGAGATAATGGGCGAAATAATGAAGGAAGGCTTCGGACGGCTCTCCCTTATCCACGGTGATAAGCCGTGAATTCGCCAACACCTGAAAATTAACGTTTTCTGGATTTCCATTGCGGATACATGCGCATCTGGGTCTACGACGAGTCCCAAGTCAGTAGACCTGGAACTGCACGCTATAATCTAAATCCGGAACCGGTTGCGGATGAGTATCCAGAAAACACACATACTGGGTGCCTCCGACTAATATGCCGCTGGTTCTGGATCCCACTGTCGTACAATAGGCAGGAGGTTGCGGGTAGTCCAAACGAGCATCAGGAAATAAAACATCCATTCTGTGCCTATTTGTGGATCTCAGAGCAAGTTCATCTTGAATGAGTTTGAACATTGTTTGTCCATGCTTGTACCAATGAGGCGACGCATTTGATCACGTGATGACCTAGAACCTTTCAGACCGGAATGGGCCGGATCCGGATGTGGTGTCATACACCCATCAAATATCGATCGGCTTAATATGGCAACCGAGTTCGAACCCAATTTAGGAAGAAGGTCCTTACTTGAGCTATGAAGGGGACCAGGGTGTCTAATTGTAGGCAAAAGACCCAAGGTTCCGGATTTCCAATAATCCTTCGAGGGACACAAGTAGTGCGCCCAAGAAATCCAGAATACTAGGACCGCTCGGGTGCCAAGTCAAGGCCCCGATCGCGTCAGAAATAAATCAGACAAATAGGGAGCCTGCTCAACCATGTTCCACCTCGACGGGTAGACGGTCTAGGGAAGCTCTTGGGCTATACACAAGTTCAGGGTGCCTATAAGGAGGCATTTTGAAGGGCTATCCAATCCGACCACAATATCTTGGGGGACTAATCCAGAACTAACATTTTCAGGATCTAAAATAATCAGTCAGCAAGCTTGGCGATCGTTATTTCATATTCTCGAGTCACGGACATGGTTACACCGATGATAAATGTATTATGTTTGTAGAGTTATTTTTAGATGTACAGTATATAAGGTGGGCAGCTTGTAGGGAGAAGGCACGGACTCCTACCCGGAAGCGTAAAGCGGAGAGACTAGCGGTCTGCTCCAGCGAGTACAGAAGGGCAGAACCACCGGCTTGATTCATCGAGGCTGTCCTTGGGGGCATGCTTGTATTTTCGAGTTATTATCAATCTATCAGCTTTTTTGGGATATTCCCTTGCGTGTTCTGCGTGTACGTGTGTGTGTTCTACGTGATCCTGCGTGTACGTGTACGTGTCCTACGTGTTCTGCGTGTTACTTGTGTGTGTCCTATGTGTTTTGCGTGTCCTACGTGTGTTCCAGATTTGTTGTGTGTTGCGTGTCAAATTGGTTCACTGCTCCTGTCTTACGAGGTTAGAGTGGGTGACCCAGAGTTGCAAAACTATAAATTGAACCATTGTCCGCAGATGATCCTGGATTTGCTTGCTGCGATCCGCAAATATTAAACAACTGTTCCCGTGTATCTTCTATCGGTACACAAAGACCTGTACTCGGTCGCACTCTCTGGGATTGCATCCGGAATCACTAGTGGAGTTTGGTTGGTTGTTGTTTTAGGGATTTGTGTTGGTTTCAGGATTTGTGAATCCTGAACTAGAGCGCACTTCTTCATTGCATTCAGCCCGTCAGATTTGCATTATAGTGGATTTCACCCATAGACCGCCGGCACACGTTTCAACGGATTTGAGCGCGAGAGGAAAGGCTGCGTGATTTCTCGGAATCGAGCGGTATGGAGCCAGGTGAACGTAGATCGGCGAAGTCGCTAAGATTTGATGCTGCAAATTTGAGCACTAGGTGGGCGCTCCGTGGAAAACAAATATACGTAACTCGGGAAATGGCGTGGTGTGGGAAGAAGTGCATCTGCTTAATCTATGAGTAATATGAGTAATAGACGGGTGTTCCTTTTGAGCAGGCCTTGAGCGCACGATAAGTAGTTGCCTGCGTGATTGCTCGGAATGGGCGGCACATAGAGTTTGGACCCAAAAGGTGATCGCCGTTACCGAGTCCGTAACGGATGAGAAAGGAAACTTGAAACAAATCGTTGAGTATACCAATTTGAGACACGATCATGGGATAGCGAAAGGAGCCTCATGGCCAAGATATGATGCTGACAGTTAAGCGCCAGGTGGGCGCTCCCAAGAGGGGATCGGGATTCAAATTCCGTACGTGGGGAGGGGGGGGGGGGTCCAGGTCAGGCTGAAAAAAATGTTACAGTATATAAAGTTTGAAGCTTCAAAATAGCTAATAAACCATGAGGGAGGTGTTAGTTAATTGTAAGAAACATATATAAATGCCCAGGGAGTGTATAGAAGAAGGTTCACTAGTCTGAACCCATGCATTCCATAATTCAAGCCAAGTTGAGGCCAACAGTGGTCAATTCTCAAGTTAGGAATTATTTAGTTGTGAGAGTGCAGAGTGTTAAATTTATCACCAACACTTGTTAGATAGTATAAAAAAGCCTGATCAACCTCAAAGAGGTGGTGGGAATTAAGTTGAACAGCAGCGGCTGGACCCGGAGAGGTCGGGCCGTCCCTAGGGGTGGGAAGCTCCTTCCCTATAAGGAAGGAGGGGGAGGGGGGGTCAGCTTGGGGTCGAAAAAAATTTTCGACCCTATATCCGATTTTCGAATCCCGATCCCCTCTTGGGCGCTCCGTCGGGAAATGGCGTCCTGTGGGAGAAAAAGAAGAATGTAAACAGATGCACATAAAATCAGTGCATCTGCTTAAGATGTGAGCAACCTAATAGACGAGATAAAGCTAAGAAAGTACGTGAGTAAAATAATAAAAGTAAGTAAGAGAACGTACCTCAGCCGGGCACATCAGAGTGAACGACTGAGGTACGCTTCCTAGCAACGAGTCTTATATAGGTAGAATAGGAGCGATCGGTAGTAAGGAATATACTGAAACAAAATGAAATAAGATATGGAGGGGGCATAACGGTGTCAACGAGCACGAGTGCGCACCGGCTATATGGCCAGCCGAGTCATTACTTCGACACCGCGTAGGCAAATGGTCACCGTCGGCGACGTCCTGACCGGCGGTGAAGCGCCGCCCGAGGCGGTTCCATACATGCATCACTGACATATCAATTTTTGTTGCACTGTATCCTTTGCTGTTGTAAACTCTTTGTAACCACCTTGTAGCCTTGAAATGATAACTTCATACCAACCACTTGTACTCCGTTGCCTCGATTCAAATCGAAACTGTCCGCTGCTTCGAGTGCGACGTGTCTGTCATCGGCGGTGGAGCCCACTGTGCTCTTATTTTTAAAGTGATGCTCCGATGATTGTATCTACAACATTAACGCCCACGCAAGTGTTTTTTTTTTTTTGGCCCCGATTGGAAGGCACGGACCAGCCGCCCATGTAGATTTTCTGTCAAATCCCTCTCAGCCGATATATAGACGATGGCAGTTAATCATCGAGTAATCGTATATAGCGTTCAACATCAAAATCAAATGTCCGCAGCAACTGGACAACTACTTACATTGGCGTTAGAAAACATAATTTATAAATTGATGAACCTCCGGATCCCCAGTCCTTATCACGAGATCCAGGCTGAACCATGTGGTATGTACAGGAATAATTTCTGTACATATCGCATATGGCGGTCTAAGTGCACTTTTATTCCCCCGCAACATAGATCGGGATCGGCGATCTCGGAGTTTCCGCCCCACAAATGGGCATTTTGACGCCTCCAGCGCTACAGAGATAAAAGAGAATCAGATGGTTTAATTTGCGAGGAAAATGATGATTCCCGCAAGACAGATGTTGATGCCAACCTTCACTTCACTCCGCCCATCTAATTCATAGACCAAGCCGTTGTCTTCTCCAAGACCTCATGTTCGTTCGTCTATGCTGTTGCACTGCATGGCTCTTCTCGTCGACAGTGCTCCGGCTCATCAAGTCATCTTCTGAGGCTCCTCTTCCCAATGTCTCTTGTCCATCGACAACCACTCCATTAAGATTTTGTTTTGCTTTAAGTTTTCAAGAGACTCATGCGTAGATATCAGTATTTCGCTGGTGTGATGCCAATGACGTGGTGGTATTTTATTCGGCATTGGACATCAGAACAACACCAGGAAAATCCAGTTGAACGCTGATGATTCTGGCATTTGGCAGAGGGAATGGAAAATGGCTCTGCTATGAAACGCTCGCTGAATTTGAATGAGATACCCAGCGGTTATCTATCTTTTGTCATCTCATCTTCGACAGTTCGTTGTCACCGGATACTTCTTCGATGCCTACGAAACCAACGCGGAACAGAAGGTACTTGCTATGGAAAGTGTGGATTTCTTAAGGTTATGGAACGCATGCTCATGCACTTTCTCACGCAGGATCGCTTGGTATTGGGTCCGCGTAATCTTTGGCGCCGACATTGGCGCCGACGATGTAATACATCGCACCGAATCAATAATCGCTCCCTGCATGTCGTCATTTCTCTCACTTCTACTGTTTCCATCTCCAAGCCCTTATACGACTCCTCTCGGCTGTCGGATGAATACAAAGCCAGGGTTGGTATCGATGGAGAGGAAGTACGTAAATACCCAAGCGCCTAACTTGAAGTTCGACACGGTGACGAACACAACATCAACATTCTAGAGAGCTTCTCACCACGAATTCACTTCTCCTCCAGCTTGAGTGTCTCTGTTCCCACCCACTGATCCCCGTGGCGTGTCTAGAGCGCAGGTAGGTAACGAGGTTTGATCACACAGCATGGTCGGACTGGCACACGGTGTGGAGTTCCACGAGCGATTCTGTTATCATAAATGGTCTGAATGAAAATCCCACAGCGGCGAACTCGGTCGCGTGTAGGTATCGGAAACGGGGCATGCTTATCAATTTGAACTCGGACGCAAACGGCGAGATTTCACCACGAGATTTCAGAACACTGTCCTGAATTTTTCAACGGTTAATGAGTCTGAAACACTCACTGCGTTGAACCGGTTCCTAGACCGGCAACCGGCGAGGCCCAGCGCGGCGGGCGCCTAGCGAAGGCGATGCCTAGGGCCGTAGCAACGCATAGACACGCCTAGAGGGTGCCAGTTCATGTGTTGACGCCCTTTGACGCCCCCGATCACAGCCTGCTCACACTGAGGCCCCCATCACACCGGTAGATTGGCGCCCCCCGGAGGTTATATTGACGCCCTACTGCCGTCCAGTGACGCCCCCAAATTCCCCAACTTCGACGCCTTCTGCCGCCCCCGACCAAGTGAATTCAATTTTGAACAGTCATAAGCCCTGATATATTCGGCTCCCATTCCATTGTAATTGCGAGCTTTATTCGCGGGCTGCATACAAAATTATATTATGAAATGAACGGTGTCCAATTACCGTGGTTAATTGTATGACTGACGCCTCCTTGACGCCCCCACTGACGCCACTGACGCCAAGTGCATCAGTGGCAGCACTAGCGTCACTTTCACTTTGCCCGTCATACACTGCGTTCAACGCCCGATTAGCCGCAGCACCACCTCCCCGGAATCGGCTAGTTGGCCGTGGCTAGGTGGTTAGGCGACGGATAGCCGAAGCATATCGCGGGAGAAGATCATAAACTTATCTTAGCTCCGATTGCTGCTGTAGAAACAGCTAATTCAACAGCAGGGTCCCAAAATCGTGGTACGTCCTTCTCTTCATGTCCGGGTCACCGGCGCTCCAGCAACTAGTTACTGATTTGTATGGCTAATCGGCGATGCCACGTGGATGTTGAGTTTCTCAAGCGACACGTTGCGCTTGCAGCCGTGGACGCCGACCGCCGACCGCGACAGATCAACAGAAGCTGCAACGGTCGTGTTCTTCAATACAAATGCCCTAAATAAGATCTTTCCATCTTCAGACCCCGGAGCTTCAAAGTCTGCGAACGCTGACATGGAGATGGTTAAGGTTTGTCCAGCTCATTCGCGCATATACTGACTGCAAAGAACCGGAAATCAGCTGCGTCCTCTCTTCTTTTCCGGAGTCATTGATCATTGCGGCCTGTGAGAAAAGCACAGGTGCCTCGAAGCGATCTATGAATTACTCCACAGAGATGATAGATCTGGAAGATCATCTACAGCTGGAATAACAGATCAACGTTGATCAGCTTCTTGCGATTTATGGCTTCTTCGCACGAAACTGCCGTATAAAGCGTCCTAGCCACCAAAATTCGAGAAGGCAGAACCCGCCGTGAACCATGTCAATGTCAATGCCCGAAGGATTCGAGGTTGGGAAGCTGTGGGTGGATTTATTCAGACCGTCTTCAGACTCGATTGGACTGAACACCTCTCACTCAGGACAATTCCAATTGTGGGTCATTGAATAATTCAGTCTCTCTGGACCTGTGAGACTGATTGCCTCACATTAGTTCATCGGTACAGTCGTTAACTGGGCCCTTTTCGGGGCGCTTGCCGTGCAAGTCTGTACGTCCCTTGGTAAAAGTCCACTTTTCTGCTTATCAATTGAAATTTTCTTTCCTTTTCCTCAGATCTGTACTTTCTGGCGTTCCCAAAAGACCATCGGTCGTTTAAATCAGTCGTCCTCTTCATATTCCTCGCCGAGATCTTACAAACACTGGGCGATAGTAGAGATACCGTTGTGGCTTTCGGAAGTGGGTGGGGCAATCCGAATAGTCTCGATAAAGTGGGGTGGGTGTGGTTCAGCGTTCCTATCATTGGGTCCACGAGTGAGCGGCCTTACCTATCGAGCACTCAGCGCATTTGAACTGATCTATGGACAAATCAAGTTGCTTCCGTGGGCCAGCTCTTTTTCGCCTGGCGAATCTCCATCATCGGCCATACGTTGTACATCCCCGTCCTGATTGCGGCCGTAAGTAATTTTCTCCTACGGAGTGTTCTGCGCATACCAACATCCACTTTCAGATCACTGCGGTCCAGTTTGGCGCCGGAATTTGGACAGGAGTTCTTATTGTCCGCGCTGGGAGATTCTCGCTGTTAAATTTCGATCGCTTGAAGCCTCCTGTGGTGCGACGCTTCACAAGTTCATAAATTGAGAATGCACGCTTAAGCACGTGTTTCCAGGCCTGGCTTGCTGCGACGGCCGCGTGCGACTTGGTCATTGTCTTTGCTACCGTGTTCTACATGCTCAGGGCTCGGCAAACGGAATTTAAAACCCCAACCCAAACCAACAGCACAATTTCGCGAACCAACAGCCCAATTTCGCGGATCGTCAGGGTGAGTACTTCCTTCAATATAATTGCTGCATCTGTTGGAGCTAACGAATCTGCCACCACCAGCTCAGCGTTGAAACCGGTGTCCTATGTGCCGTGTCTGCCATTGCCATTTTAGTTATCTACGTCGTCTATGATGGGAACAACTACCACCTTGGAATTTGTATCTGGCTGTCGAAGGTATATTCAAACAGCATGATGGTGGTCCGTGCATATCTTTATTTCTTCCTTCCTGTCTGTGTATACAACGCTTACGGACCCGCCCATTCACAGATATTCAACTCCCGCGCGTACTTTGGGCACGCAGTCCCGCAGAGTGTAACTGGGCCCATCGTCATGGTGTCGTCGGAGATAGCATTCGCGCCCGCTCTTCACCTCTCCATCGAGACAGACCATTCACGTACCGTCAAATCGAGCGCGGTCGACTCCGATAAAGATTTCGGGCACACTGTGGGGTAATACCCGTCAATTTAAACCGATACGGCGCTGTTTGCTTCGTGTTCTGTTGGAACTTGTATTAGACAGTCCTACGTTCAGAAGACACTATAAAATATGCGCTTCCGCACTCTTATCGTGGAATGTGTTGCCGAGGCGTACTTCACTCGAACATGGAGACGTGCCGTGCCGAACGTGTGCCGGGATCCGTATCGATCAATTGATTTAGCGGTGGCCAGTGATGTTGAATAATCCGAACATTGTGTAAGTAGGTCGGAGAGTCCCCTGTGTATTCATATTTCACTCCTTGGTAACTAAATCGCGTCTCACTATCCAGCCGTTACGATATATGGATGAACGTCGTTGTCTGGATAATATTCACACTTTGAAAACAGGTTCTATTTCCTCGTAAACCTCTGCAATCCTTAATCAGTGACGTAGAGATCGAGCGATACATAAGCACGATTTCCAACACGAGTAGCTGTCAGCCCCATTTCGGAAGGTTCTAACCATCGTGAGAGCCAAATCCTGGGTGCAAATGTCGAAAAAAACTCGCGAAATCTTGGTAGAACGGTATGTTTTGTATTCGAGGTTCGGTTCGGTTCAACAGAAATTTCTCCTCCCTGAAGCCAGAGCTGAACTTTTGCGTTCAGGTTTGGGTGTTTGTTGAATCTGAACCAGAAGTTCGCGTTCAGTTCAGTCCGGTTCGGGTTTGAACCGATTCCCCGAACTGACCTTTGACAACACTAGAGGGGAGTCAAAAGAATTGAACCTGCCTGGTCCTGCCAGTGGGCCACCACAATGATCCTAAGACTGGTGGTGTTCCTGTCAAGCCAGCCAAGCGACTAGAATCTGACCGTGAACATGTAGTATGTAGTCTCTCCTGGACTCCCTGTGCGCTTAGAGACGCTAGTCAGGAGGCGAAAGGAGACGATCAATGGAATCAATCAAGGGATGATCTTATTTCCTTTCTCAGAATTATTTTCTTAAACAACACTCACTGCGTTCCGACCCCTTGTAGACAGACCCCTGTCTACCTTAGATTACGTCCATCTACGGGTTGTCGAGCCGAGGCTACATGAGGCTATGCACGGCTACCTGTGTGTACGCCGTAATGTTCGGCGAGCTTAGATTACGTGCATCTACATGCCGTCCACATGCCGTACATGAAGCATCGGCTACGTCAGTCGACCTGCGCCTACCTGTGTCTACCCCGTCGACCCACTTAGACGCACACGGCTATTTTTCACGCTCTATGGCACAGGTTGGGAATTAACCTCCCTGCATATTCTGTTTGCATGCCAGTAAACCTCGGTCTCTGACCTTGCGCTATAAGCTTCCGGGATCAGCCCTGGCCATCAACGGTGTTCTTTGTGCGGACATGTGGCTACGTCGGTCCACGTGTGTCACGGTGTGTGTACATCAGATACGTAAGTACACTGATTTAGACTTACGTAGATCAACTGCGGCTACGGTACGTAGACACAGGTAGACAGACCCGTCTGTCTACCCTTCATGTACGGGCGTAGACGGACCCTCTGTCTACAGGGGGTCGGAACACAGTGACTCTGAAACGGGCTCATAATGTTTTTCTGATGATTCCATAAAAACCCACGATAGGATAGCGGGAATTACATGGCTGGCACCGGAGTCTAACTCCTGTAACTATAAGCCGACAACTGCTAGTAGTCGTAGAGAACTCACGACCTTCGTTTCCCCCCAGTTTTGGCCCTTTTCTCATTGGTGCGTACCAAACACTCTCGAAAGTGCAGTTAGTCGTAAACATTGCGTAAAGGGGTTATATTGAGCACTGCGCTTTATGGGGTGCGTGTTTGTCTGCCAGAAAAGCGCAAAATGTTAAGGTCGCGACCTAGATCATGTCTGTATAGGTCAATCATCCGCTAATTTACACCATCTAAAGCGGAATTGACGACCTTTCAGATGCTCCAATACTACCAGGCATATAAAAGGTGGTCTTCCCATCTTGTAATCGTGAGGTGGGCTTACTATTTCTGACTAGGATCCTGGCCACACTAGGAACCTGGCCACTTGTCAATTATATACCTCAGTGCTTATGTATCTGGCATTTTTGTACTTGAAGGGTGGAATACAACCTATGCCGCCTGTCCATGTCAATTTTTGGCCGAAGGTGATGGGTTGATGTTAAGCGGTGGCGCGGTAATTGTCGGGCCGCAAGGTGAGAAAATCAATTTCTTATCTCCGAGCGGTCATTTCGCTCTTTTCTCCACCAATTCTTTGTCAATCTACGACTTTAGAGGCTCGTTCTTTTGCCCTGACTTTGGGCTACTCTCTAGATATGTAAGATTCTCTCCCTTCTCACCCCTTCAGTTTTAAACTCCCGTACATGATTGACATCCGAGTTTGAAGACTACATCCAAACAACCTTGATATTGAACGACCCTTTGACGCTCCGAGTCCAAAACCTGGCATGGCTCACCTTGATAAGTGGAACTTCAATTCTAATCATATTCCAGAATTTTACTTACATTATTCCATTCTCAATGTATTCCGTACACCATTCTCACCCTATGTTTGATGGTTTCAAAATCTAAATGTCGGGTTCTCTGGAACATGAAGCAAGAGTAGAACAGCAGGTCTTGGTATGTCACTTGACTTCCGATAAACCTGCCTGCAACATATTTTGGTTCAATTCATCTTCTCACTGGTGCACAGGCCTCGTTTGTTTGGCAGCTTGAATCCCGCCGCTCATACCTCATTGGAAGCAGTTGGTTCCACCAATTTCATAGTTGATATGTACTGTTTTAGTGTCTATAATACATTACTTATGTCCCTTTAACATTATTATGCATTGAAAATCTATCAACGTACCCCGCAACACTGGATTTGCGCGGGGGGCCAGGTTCCGTGTCAATTACCTTTTTGGGACCTCCGACAGAAATAAATTCACTGCGTACTCAAAACTCTATCGAATTGGGCCGAAATAGCCTCAAATTGTCCACACGATATGCGCCTAGCATATGGAATCCTCAGATCGTGGGGAACTCCCCGGAAAAATCTTTCAAGAGACCAAAACCGCTAAGGTGGCCAGGTTCCCAGCGCAATATAGTATGTATTTTACCAGAGATTCTCTCTGGTTTCAATATTAGACAGGTTGTGCAAAGCCGCACAGAGCCGCATGCGGCTTTTGGCCGTTGTGCAAAGCCGCACGGGATTTATGCTCTGTGCGAGTTAAATACCATTATTATTTGTTCAAACTAGTATTCTATGGGCAACATTTCTGCACCTGCGGTATCGTTCAATTTGACCTCATGAAATGCGCAAGAATGCCATATTTTTATGAGACACTAGAAATTGATGGTTTCATTCAGGCTGCATTTTGGCCTGGTTCAGTGGGCTCCACAGGGCTGATATGACTCGGAGGGCTTCATACACTTGAATACTATGCATTCTATTGAAATTTATGCTGTTTGAGCCCCCAATTCTTTTTTTCCTGCGCGGCTTTGCACAATGACCAAAAGCCGCATGCGGCTCTGTGCGGCTTTGCACAACCTCTCTATTTCGTGTGTCACAATTTTTTTTTGCCTCGTCCATACTCAAATATAATCCAGATGCTTTACCTATTCTTCGCTGAGACCGCCAATGTCTTGATTAACATTGGAATCATATATGAGCCCTTGATCATTCGATACGGTCTGTAGACTGACTTTAGTCATCCTTCCACTCTAATAAAATTGGATACCTCAGGAACTCAACAGACGCTTATAATCTCTCCACTCCGTCAGTTCGATTTACGATCTTTTGAGTCGCTGGCTTATCCCTCGTATCTAAAATGTATTTCTCCCCGGAGGTGAGCCTTCAGCAGTATAATCTTAAGAGTCAATATTGAATGTTAAGCTGCAGATGCCGTCTCCATCGTGTGTTGAGATTCATAAATGCATCTTTCCTCTAAAAGGCATCTGTTCACAGGTCATGGTATCAACGCCAGTTCGGGTGCGCTGAGATTCTCCAATGCAGCTTTTCGTTGAATGACTGACGTTCGTTCAGTTATTTACCACCTGGCGCATTAGTGGTAAGAAGACTCATCTTTACGGGGTGTATAGCTGATGACTGGCATGTTCAGTGATCACAGAGTCATCCATGGTGCTGCCCTTCATCATAAGCGTTCTCTCAATTGCATCCTTGGGTGTGCACCCAACGTTCTCTAAGCCATACAGAGAATGAAGCAAGCCCACCTTCAGGCGGCGGATTGCTCGTCACGGGTTCCATTTCAATTTGGGATGAATTTCGCGAGTTCCAAAGTTTTTCTGCCGCGGTCATCGTCTGGTTGATATGCAGTGCCTTGTGCGATCGCAGTCGTGCTCACCTACTCCCTGGTCAGTATCACTCTTGTTCCTCGCTTTCCGTAAGACTCCACAATTGTTTTCAGATGACCCGCAAGATGGGTACTGCAGTCGACAGCTAAATCAATTGAGTTATACGGTGTCAGTACTTCAAGTTGATTCTTAAAATGCGAATCTCATTCACTGTACTCAAATAGTGAGCGTACAAACTGGAGCAGTGACTGCTTTTGCTGCTCTCACGGACCTCATTCTTTTCCTTCTTTTTCCTGTACACCCTTGACGTGTCTATATATATATGGCTGGATTCAGAGCCAATCCCGGATGTGGCTGTGCTCTAGCGTCTTCCGAACTTCCGAACCAGTAGCTGTGCTTTTTGACCTTCCGAGATGAACAGGTGGGAAGAAAACTGTCAGAAAATTTTCGAAAAAATTCAGGTAAGTAGATATAATGTTGGTGACCGGGCAGCACAATCTATTCTACACTGTTGCAGGTCTTCAACTGGCCACTGAATTTCTTCTACATCCCCCGAATCATCACCAATATCCAAGCCGACCCTACTACCAGCATTTTTTACTCCTAAATCTGCTCGCCAGCAACCGCCGCCAAGGCAACCAGCACCCTCTAAAACTGTGTTGTCCGAGGACGAAATGGCACCCCAAAAAGCTGTGGAATTGTTCCGTGGAAACTGCCTCTCCGAGAAGGCACACATGTGGCTCCGCACCCTCAAGGGGACATGGAGATACGATACGAAGGAGGAGGAGAAGTTGTATCAGTTCGAGAAAGGCCTGCACCCGAGAGGGCAGGCAGACGAGTGGTGGGAGGAGCTGAAGGCTAGTGAGAAGGACAAGTGGAAGAATTTGCTCACCGCCTTTGAGAGGAAATGGGGGAAGCCGAGGGCAATGCAACGGGCGACAGAAGCCATCATCGAAGAGCTCAAGGACAACACTCTCGACCTCCTCGAGCTCGGCACGTACGACTCATCACCCATGCTTCTCTGGACACCTGGGAGAAGTGGCTACAGGCAGTCGAAGCTGTCCCCCTTGACACCATCAGATACTCTTGCAAGGACTACGCAACCCTCCACCCCGCGCAAGAACAGCTTGTGGACAGCCTCAGCCCCGTGCACCTCAGCCCCGTGCGGATCGGGACAACATATGGGAGCCCACGCCAAGTGTACGTCCTGCCGACAGCACGTCTCTCCCAGTCTCCAGCTAACCCACCACCAGCAGTGAGGCCCCACTGTACACCGGTGCCAGCTGTGTACACACCCCACACCCCGTGGATCACCCGCACTGACGAGGTCTTTGGCGGCAGCACCTTACGCCCGATGAATACCTCCACGAAAAACCTCGCCAATTCCCCCATCAGCCTGTCAGCTGGGAAAGGATACCCCACAATCCTCAGCAGTGACCCAGGGTGCGATGCCGACACTGCCCGTATTCTTTCCCAGAACCCGTGCATGTACCCTCCGGATCAGGCTAGATTGCAGCGCTAGAGAACCAATATTGACGCTTGGATGGCCCGATATGGTAATTCGCTGTTGCCCAACTATCCCAGCTTCCCGTTCACCCCAGGGATTTCCGCACCGGGATCGCGTGAGTGTTACCGATGCGGCATGCTCACTGCCCCCGCACTACGGCCC
This sequence comes from Mycena galopus ATCC 62051, assembly GCA_014925785.1. Lineage (NCBI taxonomy): Eukaryota > Fungi > Basidiomycota > Agaricomycetes > Agaricales > Mycenaceae > Mycena > Mycena galopus. The sequence goes on from WIQG01000507.1 coordinate 62,534, forward strand.
GAGCGCCTGTAGAACCTTCGGTCACCCCGGAGTCCCCACCCACGAGCTGAACATCCGGACAATCGTGGGTCAGATCTTATATCCCCCGAGGCAGTGCAACACAAGCATCTCCCAGATCAACGAGGCCCTGGACGACACCGACTGAGGGGTGGTGAAGTTTCTAATCCAAATTCCCCGGAAAGAGGGCATGCACAAGGACGCCGCCGGGACATTACTAGCTATGATCCATTCACTGTATTTTTCGCACCTACAAATACATGGGTTTATCGGTACTCGAAGTCCCTATCCATACCTATCCGAAGTCTCCAAGATGATCACCAGGACACCATGGTCCCATTCTACCAATGCGCACAACTCATCGGACAGGATGGGACGAGAGTAAGCCTTACAGTGCAGGTGGACAATGGTGCCATGCGCAACTGCATCTCATTAGCGCGGTGGAAGAAGTATGGCCATTGCCTTGGCCGCGCGGTCCCATCCAAACGAGACTCAGTGTCGCGAGCGGCAGCAAGATATAGCCATATGGTCGATGGTGGGGCAAGGTCTCGGTGGGCGGAGTATGTGCATGTGCATGGTTTGAGATCTTTGAGTGCAGCGGTGCCTTTGATGTCCTGCTTGGCAAGCCGTAGCTCCACACCGTCCAAGCATCCCACAATTACGTGATGGACGAGCTGAGGATCTGTGCGCAGGGGCGTGAAATGGTCTTTTGCAACGAGCTGCGCATATCGGAGGGGATTGTGGACACGGTGTCCCCAGAAAGGCTGACAAAGGCAGCCAAGACTGCGTTAGAGGTGTGGAGCACGGCCGTGACCATGGAGGTCGCATCGACAGCAGCTAAGACTGCAGAGGAGATTTGGACAGCCGTGACTGTGGAGGAGGAACGGACAGCAGTGGAGACTCAAGAGGTAGCGCACATGGCGGCCGGGATCACGATAGAAGAGGAGAGAGTGGCGGAAATTGCTGAGGTGGCGAGCACAACCGAGATCGTGAGGGATGGCGAGAGAGCAGCTCCAGCCACGGAGCATGCAGGGGTGGAGTTGGGTATGACCAGCATCTGGCAAGGGGCAGAGGTGACGAAGAAGCAGGTGGAGGAAAAGGGACGTGAGGGGGAAAGTGACGCACTGGAGGTGGGATGGATCCTAAGTGTGGAGGAAGAGTGGACGTGGGACGAGTTGGGGAGAATCGCACGGAAACGGGAGAAGGAATGGGTGCGCAAGGCAGCACAGCTACAATGCCGAGCTGAGTGACCATTACCATTCCCTGGTCTCGGGTACTTACCTCCCCTTCAAGTCGAGCCGAAACCTGCCCAACTGCGCCCATTCCAGTGGCCAACGCCCACCCCTCTTGCGACGATACCGGAGGAGACGGGGACGTGGACCGCGAGGCCTATACGCGAGGACAAGCAGCTAGAGGACCAACAAGTCGATACGCGCAATGGATCCGTTCAGCGAGGCACAAATACAAGAAATCCTGGGGAAGATTCAGATTGGAGCCGACTTGATGGGGGAACAGAAGCTGAGAGTCACTTTGCTGATACGCGAATATGCTGATGTCTTCGTGTTGTCCATGTCCGAGGTGTTTTATGTTGATTGGTGGAAGCACCACCTGAATATCGATCCGAGCGTCAAACTTCCAACCTGCACGTCCCAGCGCGTGCTCACGGAGAAACAGAACGACGGGTTCTATGATATTCTCGACGAGATGGAGGAAGCGCACATGATCCAATGTATCCCAGGCGAGTTTTTAAAATGTGTAAATAGCACAAACCTTGCACCGAGAGAGGCTGGAAAAACAGGGATCACGCGCACAGAGGTTCTGCGCAAGATCAACACGGAGTACTGTACAATTTCGTTCAATTCGGCAGTCACGCGTCATGCCCTTTTTTTTTTATTGCGGCAATAATTCTTTCTCAATTCATCGGAATTCTTTTGTATTTTAATTGTACTAAAATTTCCGGAAAGGTGCCGAATTGAATTGTACAGTACATCAAGCACAGGCTTTCTCCATTTTGGGAAGAAGTACGCGAACCCGGCGAGACAGATGAAACACTCTTAGACACCGTCGAAAAGACCCCGGGACAGGCACCAGTTGTGACGAAGTGGCGGGTCTGCCACGCCTTCACGGTAGTCAATAAAGCGCCTCATGTTCCACTTTTCCCGCATGGTGACCTCAAATCCAAGCACAAGTTTGCAGCCGGACACAGGTGGGCCAGCGTCATCGATTTTGCCGCAGGATGCTACACTGTTCCAATAGATAATGAATCAGTTCCTTACTTGTTGGGTGAGGCCACCGCAAATGTGCGTGGCGTAACTCGTACTTTCTTTTTTTATCTTTATTTCCTTAATATTCATCCGTTCACCAGGAATACATTGTAAACACCGCTCGCTTTCGCCCAGACCAAGCAAAAAAACTCTAAAAGTTATTGAATCTCACGCACATTCGATGCAAAATTACCGCCCAGACGTGGATATTATTCCCCCGAAAATAAAGGTGAGCAGCGTGGTCCCGCTATTCCCAACATCCGATCAAATATCCCGACCGCCCGCTTTCGTATCACAAAAAACGCAGTAGATCAATGGTGCGTTCTAAGTACTGAGCACAGGCTCAGTGGGAACAGCAGTTGAGAATTCTGTACGCCACTCGCAACACTCCAGTGTGTCTCAAAATAATCCGGCGATCAAGCAAGCGGCAGGGCGTCATGCCGAAATTTTCTCCGCTTATTCGGCCTCGTGTCTCAGCGCCAATTTTCCTTTCTGCTTCTAGCCACCATCCCTATTTCCCGGTAAGCCGTACTTCACACTCATCCGCACTGCCGCCACTCAGCAATGCTGCCCCCTGCGCTCATCTACGCCGCCACTACGCCCATCGCCCCGCTGCGTACCTGTACAGCACTCATCTGCGCCGCCGCGCTCATTCACGCCCCCCCCAAGGCCCGCACCGCGCCCATTCGCCACTGTGCTCATCCACGCCCCCACTGTGCCCCACATTGGCCTCTCCCCGCGTGCCACGACAACGACATGGATTTTTATACGTCCTGACCTTTCGTTCCTTCCTCTCTATCTTCCACTGAACTTGATTGCGTGCATTAAAATACATTTATGTATGTACATTACCTTGAATAATAATGCTCAATTGCCTTGCCGTCACTTGCCAAAAGCAAGCATTAGTACTTTGAGCGAAAATTCCGCGAATACAAAGGGAAGTACTAGTGTCAGATTCGAGATTAAGTCCCAATAAAACCCATTTCCTTGCCTGGCGAGCGTGACGTTGTGCGGGGGGCCCTCCAGTACGAGCGATCTCAAGATCGGGGGATCTTGTGCCGTCCTGCACGCGGGCTAGCACGCCCTGTACGCTGCCGTGCCCCCCATCTCTCGGATGCGAAGTGCACATGCGATGCGGATATCACGACGCCTGCCTGTGCTCCGTGTCGACTTGCGGTTATTTATGGTGAATTTGTGCACCGCCGGCGCTGGCCTGGATTGCTGTACGCGTCTGCTGTGTCGCTTCTGTCTTGGCACTCGAAGTGCCAGCGCAAGGCCTCTCACATCTCCGCTCACGCGGGGACCTTCCATGTTCTCTGATGCTGTTCCGATCCTTAATGCTCAAGGACCTACACAACGAGAGGTCAACACATTAGGAAACACTAACAATTGTCGTTCTCTATAGATTTTTCTATCCTGGTTTTACCTTCTAGCTGCCGAATGTTAATAACGTGCAGTCATGCACTCCTCACGCTACTTTTGACTGTCTTCGCAGCGCGACACTTAATGAATAACCAGCATTGCAAAAATCGCAGCACAGGATCCAATGAAACCAAGAAGGCCTCGACCGCACAAGCCGCCTTCGCCGCCTCGGCTATTTCTCGAACCCATCCAGCAGCAGTTTTTAAGCCTTTTGAACGCTACTTTGGGGGGCAGAAAGTGCTCTCTCTGGACCATCTATGTCCACGGTTTCAAGTGAACTCAGGTTACCGAAATCTTGAGGTGAGGAATTACTCTCCAACCTCTTGCGCTGTTCCAGGACACCGCCTGCGTGTGGGAACTCATTCGTCGAGCTCAGTACGTCGAGCCCTGCGTGGCGTAATTCGTACTTTATATTTTATTTTACTTTATTTTACTTCCTTCACATTATTACTCCCACGGCGACTGATTACCCTGTCTCTATCATCGGCTTTTCGCATCGGACACACTGTTTATTGCGAGTTGCGCATCGCTTGCCCCGAAAGATGCGGTACTATACGTAGTTTTATGTACAAGCGAACACTCGTTAGGTTAAATACGTCGTGGCACGGCATTATTCAACACGAGAATTCAAAACATAAATACGCAACGGAACTAGTTCCCCAAGATTTCGTTTTGAATTCGCTGCCGCAGGTTAAATTGTCGAAATTGGCTGAGAGGCGGTCGTGGTGTGGAGGCGGTGGACGAAGCTGATGTTGAGAGCACGGAGGGAGCGCGTTATCAGTGCAGCCCATCGAAGCTAGCTGGTAGATAGACAGCGTAGAACTTGGTAGTTTATAATATGAGTGCAGACGAGGATACAAAACCAAGGCAGACGCGGATGGGTTAACAGCGCATTCAATTATGAAGAGACTTGGATCGACGCATTAGATTGACCGAGCTACAAGCGGCACGACGAGTCGGTGTGAGGCACGACACCACAACCGGAAAGTTGAATGATGCAGAACAGAACAGTTCAAATGTCTGAATGAATACGGGAGAATAGCTGACCAGTGATTTACACATCTTAGTTCAGCGTGCGGCGTCCCTAAAATTGATATGTAGCCAGTGCATCCATCACCCAAATTCATCGTTTGACCCATGGACCATTCGGAGCGTGGAGACTCGTGAATCAGAATGCACAGACTATGGATAGAGCTTGCAATAGGGCGCACTTTGGATATTACGGCAATTGAATCCGGGGCCCTGATGGCGACAGAGTGGCGGCTGGTGCGGCGTGGTACTGGGCCATAATGGAAAACGAGGGTGAGTGTAGGAAATATCATGATGCAAACAAATGGGACGTTGCCCGGATCGAACGAGCAGTCTTCCCATTGTAGCGCTTACGTGGAAGCACTGCCACCAAGATCTAATGAAACCAGAAAAACTCAACAAAAATTTGTGATCTAAAAAGCACTGCCACTAAGGACCCTTCAAAAATCTAATGAATTTCGGGCACTGCCACTATTTACATTACGAAAGGTAAATGAGGACCGTAAAAACAGGCGGTCGGAAAATGACGGTCTCGAGATTATATGAACGATTAACAAGTACTCGTAACACGGTGTTGAATTCTACGTGGAAGACCGAGGCTATTTCGTGTACTTAGGGATGCCTTTCGGATTGATGGGCGCACCCATCACCTTCTGCGCAATGGTCGCGATTGCACTCGACAATATGATCGGCCGGGAGCTCGTCAACTGGATGGACAATATCTGTTTACCAGGTGATGTATTCGAAACAAAACTGGCCCACTTGACCCAAGTTGTTCCAGTGCTGCCGCGGAAAGAACCTATCCATTTTCCCTTCGCAAACCAAGCTCTTTTTTTACCGATGTACTGTTTGCTGGAGTGATGGTGGGCCCAAATGGCCTCAAACCGAACCTCGACAAAGTCGGCGCCGTTGTGAATTGGCCAGCGCTGGAGAACGTCTCCGACCTCATGGGATTTCTGGAGCTAACCAATTATTTCCGCCGCATGATGCTGGATTACGCCTGGATCGCCATGCCACTTACTGACCGGACCTGCAATGTCGAGGTCAAATCACCTGGCTCGAAGTGGTGCGTCCTCAAGGGGCTTACAAGCGCGCACTGAAATCTACGTCCATCAAGCACAAATGGAGCGAGGATCTACAAAAAGCTTTTCTGACGCTGAAATGCTACTTTCGCAGGAGCCTCTGCTCAAGACTCCACAATACACCGGCCATCCGTTCTGTGTCATGACAGATGGCTCTGCCGAGGGCTTCGTGGGTTTTTTATCGCAACAATCCCCGTTTATTGGCAAGACGGGAAAGAAAGTCTTCAGTGTCATCTGATACATATTGTTTGAAGAGAATATCTACGAGCGAAGCTAAGTGCGAACCATTCTTGCTCGAATTTGCGGCGCTGAAGGACTTGTTGGACGAATTGGAGGCTTATACCTACGGCTCATCAATTGAAATTGAGACCAACTGCCAAGCTCTATGAGATACGCTCATGCGCAAACGTCTTAACTCACACCACAGTCGATGGAAAGAATCTATACTGTCACGGGATATAATTGACATTCGCCACCGTCCCAGTGTCAAGAACCCGGTTGCAGACGGCTTAAGCCGTATGTGGAGTCAGCGCAAACCAAGCGAGGCCAACAGCTCGAACTGGTCTGTTTTTGCTGACTGGGAATCACCAATGGGCATCCGGCGCGATATATTCATGGTCACACCGAGCTCAATGAGTCATCCACTGCAAGGGGCCAAGTGAAAGTGCCGCCAGTGCCGCCCTTTTGCCGCCCTTGGCGGCAGTGGGGGCGGCACTCTCATTTTTGAGACTTCTATTTCTCACGTCATGTAGTTCTACCATGGAATGTCACGGTGTTTAGAAATTCTACGGGTGAATAAAGCATGTTTCAACCGTGGGAGACGCATAAATCCTGAGACTTACATAGATTGCGTGCTTGAAGAGGCGCCAGGGGCGGCAAATTTACCCTTTGGGGGCGGTAAACTTCCTCGAGGGGGCGGCAAGAGGGCGGCAGAAGGGGCGGCAGAAGGGGCGGCAGAGGCGGTAGGGGGCGGCAGGGGGGGGGCGGCACTTATTCCTGAGGGCGGCAGTTGGTGGCGGCCAGGGGCGGCAGTTTTCCCTTGTGACATAGGCGGCAGTGTGACATAAATGTGAGAGGGCAGCAGAGACATTGAAGGGCGGCACTTTTCCAAAATTATTTGGGTTGTTGTTTCGGTGGTAAGTCATCCGTGAATTGCCCTCACCTGGTTCCAAGGCTCAATAAACCTAAGTATCTTCTCAAATTTCGATATATGAGAACTAGTCATATAACAAAATTCTGAGTGTACGCGGTTTCACAGATGGTAGACAGCATGTTTATTGAGTGAATGCACCTACCAGGTCTTCCAAAGCCAGTAGTTTCAATAAAAACTTGCTCGCATACCCAGCTTATGAGGCAAGGCTTCACGAACTACATCTTCATGTTCTTGTCATAGTTACACAGAATATGCAATAGAAAGTGTGTTCCTACTTGCTCCTTAAACAGTTTGGTTGACATACCAACTTATTTGAGTACCCAGACAGCGCTACTGTATGGGATACATGTTCTTAAAGCATCTCTGTTGTTGAGTTTCCCTGCTATATAACCAAGACATGTTCAAATGTTGTTTCGTCAACTTTTTGGGTAAGGCATTGGGTCGCCTGCTCACAAAAGGAGATCTTGAGACCCCTCCGAATTTATTCAAGAACCAGGGCATATCTAAACAAGTTAATGAAGTTATCAAGACCATCCTTGAAATTCCTTTACTATATGATCCAAATACAACTGTTGTTTGGTAGGCTTTGTAAGAAAAAACACCACTCCGGCGCGCTCCCCCGTAGTTAATGGCTCTGGATGTAATAATTCCTTCTGCTTATTTGGTTTCATTGTCTGTTTGTCACAGTGATTACTCATATTTGGCCCGATCTTCTTTCTTTTCACCTTCCCTCTAACATGGATGATATCATCTACTTGACTCTTGTCCTTTGTCTTATTGCGAGCAATTATTCCCGCCTTATGTGGCTCTTTAATCGGATCATGACATACCAGCACAGAATTTGTTCGGTGGGAGCACGAGTTCAAGACCGCCAAAGCAGTCTACGAATCCCCTTCCCCCTGGTATTTTATCGCTACAGGGAACCCACAAGTTTTCAATGGTCTCATTGGACTTGTTTACTGCGCATCCGATGTCTTCTTGAGCGCTTTTCTTGACTCTAAATATTAGATATAACTTCTATAATATGGTTGACGTTCAGACGAGGCCCGACTAAATTTGAATTGTGCTTGTTTGCATGTTCTGATGTTCGGTTTTCAGAGTTGCGTTGCACCACAAATACTCTTTGGTTCACCAAGAAAGAATATCCATGGCTTTGCAATGTGCTACAGAAGCCTCTCGCATCTGTTCGAAATACTTTGACCATCACAGAAGGATGGTTATAATTCAAACAACGTAGTGCTCAATTCAATGTGCACTTCGGAATGCTGAAGTTTTACACAGATGAGGCCAAATTTAGCTTGTTTAGATGGTTCAACTGTACGAATAAGGAGAATCCTACGCAACGTTTCAGGTACACTGAGGCCGAATTAGATGGCTTCGAAAAATCTATTACTCCTATAGCCAGAGGGATAAAAATGGGTTTTTTAATGCTCTATTTGAGGTATAAAACATTACCAGGAGTACATATTTATGAGGCCAAGAGAATGCTGTAATGGATAAGAGGCAACACCAAAAGGGCGGCAGCGCCCAGGGGCGGCACTCTTCCTTTTTAGGGGCGGCACTTGATTGCCACCAAGGGCGGTAGGGAGCGGCAAAGGGCGGCACAAGGGCGGTACTGGCGGCACTTTTACCAAGTCCCACTGCAAGTTTGTTTTGCTGATGATATTTTCTTTGCACCAATTGTGGAATACCTCCTCGGGAACGCGGTCGGGTCGACACTGCAGGAACACAAGAAGCTCTCGCACCGGGCCAGTGGTTTCATGGTCGAGGACGGCAAACTCTGGCGCGTAGCGGACAAGGCGGCCCGTCGAGTCACACGGACAGAATGCATCCCAATGTCACTGGACTTCAGAACTGAGTTGGACGTACACACACAGAACGGCCATTTCAATGTGGACAGCACTAAACTCAAAATTTCGGACCGCTGTTTCTGGCCAGGCATGGACACTGATTGCCACCAGGCCATGCTGGAATGCCCGCGCTGCAAGAGTTTCGGCGCACCTACCCTAAACTCTTTACTACAGCCCATTTGACGGACGCAGCCATTCGGCTTAGTTGCAGGGGACTATCTCTCGCTACCACTGGGTAAGGGAGGTTTCAAGAACGCCGGACTCTACATCAACATCTTCTCCCACTTCGTGTGGGGCATGAAGCTGAAGTCGGCAGGCACAGCGAAGACCGGCAATGAATCCCTCACCTGCATCTGCGAATTTGCGGTCCCCGACACATTCATGGCCAACGGCGAGAGCCATTTCCGCAACAAGGACGTCGACGGGTTCTGCGCAGCAAACGACATCAAACACATCACGACCCCATCACACTCGCCGTGGGTGAATGGTTTGATCGAGGGGACTAACAAAATTTTCCTAGGCATACTGAAGTGCATATGTGCGCCAGATCACAATGCCGAAGAAGGAAGAGTGAAGCCCGAGTACATTCCTGCCAACTGGCCGGAACATTTCGAAACTGCCATCCACATGCTAAATGACCACGTACTTCTCTCACTAAAGGCTACCGCACGTGAACTGCTCTTCGGCAGATCTTTCATGCCGGAACACGCCTGTAAAAATCTATGCTAAATCTCTTAATTCATTAGAGAGATTGTGCAAAAGCCGCATGGGCCACATGCGGCTTTTGTGCATTGTGCAAAGCCGCATGATTAACCGAGGGTTTTATGACTGTATCTATATTCATTTTGATGAAATACAAGTAAATTAGGTGCTATACCATACATTGAACCACTTACCAATCTTGATGTGCATCATTTTGATGTCATTATTTGGCTTCTCCACGGACACTGTGCAGCTATGGCCGTAATGCTGCCAAAAAAGGGTGATTTCCCGCACTCGCTCCACCCACCTGATGCCGGATCAATACCAACAGCTTCCAAAGCACTCTCACACCGAAAATAGAAATGTTTGCGGTAGGATGAAAACCGACCGTGATTCTGATAGTATCAATTTCAGTTTTATTCCTACGTTAAACTACAAAATTATGTGTAATATAAACTAAAAATGATCCACCTTGTTTCAAAAATGCTTTCAATGTCACAAGGAAAGCAAGTTTCTTTCCTCCATGAAAGCCCACCACAAACCGTCGCTGTCACGGTCCCTTTCGAGACCAATGAAAGCGCGCGTTTGATCCACAAAGGGAGCTGGGCCGAAAGATCTACTTTCGGGGCCGCTTTCCGATATCCCGAAACGACCGATGTCATGCACAAAGAAAGAGGCGCCGAAGGCGCCAGTATCAGTGGCGCTTTCAGGTATCATGAAACCTGGAGTTTCAGAGATGACAAAACCGGCGCCGAAAGATCTACTATCGGCGGCGGTTTCCGATCCGATGAAAGGCTAAGAATCTTGATGTCTTGAAAGCGATCTTGAAGAAACTAGCATCAGACAAAATTTCGGGCAACCTGAAAGAGCTGATATCAGCAAGGTAAGAAAGATGCCCTGAACCTACCAGTTTCAGAGAGACCCTGGGGTACCCCCTGAGGTGCACCTCGCGTTACACCCGAGGGTGTACCCTCGCGCGCTGGACTTTTCGACTTTATTTTGGATCACGCTGGATAAATGTACAACAGATTGCAATATAGCCAAGAAAAGCTAGTCGATACACGTATTTACACTACATTCAGAGGGTACAGACGAGAAATCAAAGACTAGAAATCAACACTGTGTAACGTTGAGATAAAAGTACAATGAGAAAGGAAAAGCTTACCGTTCAAAGGTGCCGCCGAGTGCGACGATCCAGAATTCGAGGACGCGCACGACGGCTTCGAGGTCGCCAATGTTCTCGAGCGAGTAGAACTCGCGGTGGCGGACGCGACATCCCGGGCAGGAATAACGAACTTGAACGCCTCCCAAGGCGCGGAAGGATAAGTGGACGAGGCGCTCTGGAACAGCATGAGGCGCGAACGTGAAAAAATAAGAAAAGTCGACTTACCGGCGAGCTTGCGGTGCGGGACATGGCAGTGGAATTCCCAGTGGAGTGTGTGCCCGTTCTTGAGGCACTTGCAGTAGTCGTTCCGGCGGCGCGCCATGTCGCTCGTTTCCCCGACTTTGAGTTCGAGCAGGCCGTCCGCATTGTATCGGCCCTGGACGTAGAGCTCGCCGGGACCGTCGTCGGCATACGGGTGGTCGTGGGCCAGCAAGGCCATTTGCTGGTCGACCAGATTGGCAAGGCGGCGGCTGCACGTCGACGAAGTTAGATGGTACGAAAGGCCGTGCGTGAGTCGCGTACATCAACGCCAACGACGACATCGAGCGGGGCGGAGTGCGGCGGGCGGAGTGCGGCGGGCGGAGTGCAGCGGGCGGCGGGCGGCCGGGCGGAGTGCGCGCGAACGAACTCGGAGCACCGCGACAGGCGCGGTGAGCGAGGTGGTGGTAGTGGAGAGAGAGAGTCTGCGTGGACGACACAGAGGAGCGAAGACGAAAGACCTCGGAGCACCGCGACGAGCGCGGTGAGCGAGGTGGTAGAGAGAGAGAGTTGTGCGAGGGGTGGACTGCGTGGGCAACGAAGAAGAGCGAGGAGAACTCGGAGCACCGCGAGGAGAACTCGGAGCACCGCGACGAGCGCGGTGAGCGAGGTGGAAGAGAGAGAGAGCAAGGCGGGTGTGTGTGCGACGAACGAGGTAGCAACCGCGTGGGGTCGACGAGTGATGAAATCCGAAGTACTGGGAGCACAGCGATGAGCGCGGCGAGCGAGGCCCGCCTTGCGCCCTCGAAATAAAGCTCAGTCCCGACTTGCTATTTATTATTTTCCTTCATTTTAATTTTTTGTACGGGAGGTTGATGGCCCGAGAGGAGAGGCGAGGAATTCACGTTGAGTGCGAAGACGAGGCAGGGTTCTGGTGGTCCGGAATTGGTGCAAGCCATTGTGAGATAGCCGAGCGCTGCCGGCGGCGGCGACGGAGTCGCACACGTACACGAGAGGGATGGCGGGATGGACGGGGTAGCCTGGTATGATGCTCCATGCAGCTTTTCCGGGGGAGCCGCAGAGGGTGGGGTCACTCTGTCAAGACTTCTAGTATAATTTCACCCGGAGGGTAAAAATGCGAATCATATTTATTGAGCTCTCCGCTGCGTTAGAAATTCGCCCAGCAGCCTTAGTGGTAGATATTATCTGCCGGGAGACCCAAGATAACGATCCTGAGCGGATGTGGAGGTCCAAAAGGTGATGAGCAGATGTGCCGAAGGTACGTGAGGGTTAACCCTCTCCAGCTAGAATGGGTGTTTTGGCTCCCATTGAACCACCAGGGTTGACTAGAAATCATGGCCAAGGAAAACGAGCCATCCATGCTCGGCGGAGCCTGGTTTTCGAAGCAGCGGGTAGCCTCGAACGGGTGGCTCACACCACAGCAACAACGGATTCTCGCAAAGATTTCGCGGGTTACAGGAACAACATTCCCTGAGGCCCAGATCCTTGCCCGCTTGAAGCTTGAACGAGCTAAGAGCAGAGCAATTCCGACCAGGCACCGAGTGATCTACACTCGGTGGTGGCGGGTAAAGAGAAAGAGAATTTTGCGAAGGGTGAGCGTGCCGCAGGGAAAGCTCCCTGAATCTGCACTCTCTTGATGCTTGCTTGAACAGCTGCGTCAGGAATCCACCAGGCAACGAGCGATTCACGCTCGATGGCGGCGGGTGAGGAAGACCCTGTGACCTTGTGACATTTCGTCACTCAAAGGCTACCTCGTCACTCAAAGGCTACCCTTCCCGCACTCAAAAACAAAAACAGTACGAAATATGAATTCATGGCGACATTAGAGATATACAGCGTTTTGACTACGTTTATATACAAAAATTGGTCATGTAGAGTTTGCTATAATATGCGTCCAGGATACGAGATGCGTCCAGAATACGAGAGACGGTGAGAAATCTAGGCGACGGGACAAAGTTTGTGAAGGATGCCAGCTGAGATCCGCTCATGAGCCTGCACGCACTCCTTCACGATCTTGTCGAATCGCAGGTTCGCCTTCCATTCGCTGGTTCGGGCCAGTATGCCTTTCTCGCCGTACCTCTTGTTATCCTCCAATCGACCCAGCCGCCGCTGAAACCAAGTCTCGCAAGCTGGCGACCACCACCCTGGATCAAGGTTTCCCGACTTCCACGAGTGGGGTTTCGGCCACCAGGAAAGCAGCTTCGTCTGTGCGGCACCGACGTCGCTTTTTATGCCTGGCTGTTTGTTAGCAACGAGGAAATTATAGCAAGCAGTCACGTACCAGTCGCGACATAGTATACACCGCAAATTAGATCGATCTCGTGCTCGGTCAGGCTCTCGTGCCAGTATGCGTGGCTTGAGCGACCATCCCAGAGACATACCCCCGTCTCGAAAACGTCGCCACTTGGCCCACGAAGAACCTCTTCATCGGCGACCTCAGATCTCGCTATGCGCGCAATCACGCCGCCGTAGGGGAGGGCAACGCGACCCCAGCGGGTATGAAGCAGCTGCGAATTCACCTGGGCAACATAGGCATGGTAGTCGTGGTGACTGGGCGTGTATTTCTCTGGGCGAAAGCCAAGCCCCGAGTTCACATTGACAACTCGACGAGGACGACCCGGAATCACGGCTTCGCTCTGGCGCATGAGCTCTGTTGACTCCATGACAGCGATTCGGAAAGGGATTCCGCGCAATAGAAGTTTTTTTGCGACGTCCCTCACACAGGGACCCCAACCTTGACGGATGATTTCTACAACATCTACTGCCTGCGTGAGCAGCAGAGTCTCGCTCCCAAAGCTCCCCAAATCGCTGTCCCTGTCGCGAAGGACGTAGTAGACGTTGGTGGTCTGGTCGAGATGGTTGGTGAGACTTTCTCGACGAATTGAGACAGGCCAAGGCTTGAAAAGGGGCGAACGATCTGGGTGGTGCAAGTCAAATAGCTGCTGGTCGATATCGTCCGAACTTTTCGCCACCAGGCATTGACCAAAGAAAATCGCCATAGCATCTACGAAAGTCGTGTTGATGGACTCCCAGCCGGCCAAGCTCGCCACGACAGACATTTCTGGTATACGGGGAGGGGTCCTCCGACTCGGACCAATCAAGAATCCAAATTGCTTGTACAGGGCGGTATTGAAGTCCCCTGCGATCGGCTGGTACACGACTTCGGCTTTCTCGTTTGGATGGGGGCCAAATTGAAGATAGATGCGTTCGAGATCTTTTTCGGAGGCCGGTCGCACATCGACCAAGGGTAGGGTATCATGTTCATTGTCGACGGCAGGCCTATCCACGTTGGCGCCGAGATATCCGCTGTAGTCGTCATCATCGTCTCCAAAATCCGCGTCCTGATCGTTGGACCCGTCCTCTCCGTCTCCGAACGCGGAGCAAAGATCCCACTCGTCGTTATAGCTGTCGTAACGACGCTGCGAAGAGGAATAGTCTTCAAAGAGGGAGTCATACTTGTTGCGACCTCCAGGACGACGGATATAGAAACCATTGTCGCTTTCCTCCTTGGTCCATACATAGACACGGGCACCTTTCCTCCCAGGTGCTTGTCCCCGCTTGGCGTTGTCTGCACGTTGCATGCGAGCGGTTTTGGCCTGATCAGTCTCTTTCGCTGATTTACGCTCATTTTCTTGTTCCCTTCGCGCAAAAAAAGATTCCATGCGCTCGCCGCGTCTTTGACCGCTGCCGGGTTCGACAGGAGGGAAGGCGAGAAGCACATCCTCGTCGTCGAGAGGGAGGTCGACACGGATATCTTCGCCGTCATGCGGAGTGAAAACGTCGACGTTTTCCGGGCCAGGCCTGGGTACAAGTGCAGCTTGAGATCGAGCATGCCGGAACTCGCGGACATGCGAGTCAGTTTTTGGCGCGGGGGGCGCGGGTACGGGGACGGCTTGTAATCGAGCAGGCTGGAACCCGTTGTCGTCGCGGGCTAACGGGCTGAATGTCACATCACCACGCAAAGAGGCAAGAAGGTCAATCTGCTGGCTATCAGGCATGAGATTGAGCAGTTGGATGTACTGCGGGACGGCATAGCTGATACTAATAGATCGGGGGATAGCACCCCAAATAAAGTACAGCGGAATGGGGCAGTCTGACTTGAGTATGCTGTAGATGAGCCATTCCAGGCCGTACGCTCCGCGTGAGAGAGAACCTCGTTGCTGCGCAGATCGACAAGTGCGCCGACTCGAGGGATCTGCCAGTTGTTCGCGACGGACATCTCAAGCGCATCTATCCACGACGGCGAGATATTCAGCTTCTCCACCAAGGCCTGACGCCAAGGCTTTCGCTTTTGCTGTGGTTGCTCTGGTCGGCGCTCCGAACTCGCTCCTTTGGTAGACTTGAACTCGGAGATGTTTTCCGCTTTGCGTTTGCTCCCCGAGGTTATTCCGAGCCCAATGTCCGCCTCTTCCGCCTCTTCATGCGCCATTAACCAAAGTCCATCGAAGCGCACCCAAGAAGGGGGAGGAACCTTTTCCTGCACTGCCAAATTGCCAAGTGCGCACCTTTTTCGCTTCGGTAGTACAGACTGTAGTGGTAGCGGCCAGGAATGTGCCATGGTTCTATCTCTTGTGGGAAGGGCTTGGAAGTAAGCCACGGCAGCTCTTGTCCGACACTGCATAAGCAGTCCTCGAACTGCCTCCACGAATCAACGATGCCGCGGTCCAGGGACCACATATTCTGCTCCGGGAAGTTGACGATGGGTAGGTTGTCGAACGTATAGTCGAGGATGCTAAGCAGCGGACCGTGCCAGGGATTGTATTGCGGAATGAAGACGTGGTATGGCATACGGGGGGTCATATACGCGGGTCTACGAAAGTCGGGATTGGGGTCCTGCGGTGTCTTGCACTGAGCCTCCTTCGGAGTGGGAGTGCTGAGGACAATGCTACGCCAGCCCTTGTACACGGAAAATAATTGTTCTCCAGCACGGTAATGACCAGTCAGCACAGAAGTGGACTAGGAAAAGAGGTAAAAATGTCAGTACTACCATCAATTATTGAATGAAGGAAGGCATACCGGGACGGTGGGACAGCTGGGCTCAGCTTTCGAAGAAGTGACGCTGGAAGTCGCCATCTGTGTCAGACTCAGAGTGAGCTACTGGCGAGCCGACATCGCTTTCATGACGTACACGCGTCGTGATTGCAGAACGAGTGTAAGAGTGCGTCGGGGGCGAGGCTCTTAAGGTCTGTGAGTCGTGCAAGCGTTTCCCGAAGATTCTACTTCGGGGTCGCTGAGGGGTGTTTGCGAGTAGCTTGAAAGTAGTCGGGGCGAGGTTCTTAAGGTCTGTGAGTCGTGCAAGCGTTTCCCGAGATTCTACTTCGGGTCGCTGAAGGGTGTTTGCGAGTGGCTTGAAAGTAGTTGGGTCCTTAAACGAGTGTAAGTGTGCGTCTAGTGCGTCGGGGGCGAGGTTTGAGACCTATGAGCGTGTCCCGAAGATTGTACTTCGAGGTCGCTGAAAGGGTGTGTATGAGTCACAGTTGTGACCCTCTTCCCAGTTTGGGCGCACTGATCAAACCCTTTTTAGATGGTACCTCCTCCCGGTGCTAGTCGCCAGGCTGAGGGAGAAGCTCGTCTCGTGCCTGGTCAGGAGCGCTTCAGAAATTTAGAGTCTCAGTCGGATAGACAACATAAATCATATTCTCGAAGCGTGTACATGTACAAATGTCGCTCTATTA
>WIQG01000508.1:0-78985 GCA_014925785.1 Mycena galopus ATCC 62051
TTTTCTGTTTCAGAAGAGCCTGTTGACGCTTATAGACCAGAGAAGAATTGTGCTGGGGACCAGTCTGGCCGTCTACACCAATTGGAAGCTAAGTAGGCTGAATTTGAAAGTGTAAAGACCTACCCTGTAGGCTCGACTCTTGCCCTTCAACCTCACTGGAAACGCTGTCTTCTGCGTGGTTGGCCAGAGAAGAATTGTGCTGGGGACCAGTCTGACCGTCTACACCAATTGGAAGCTAAGTAGGCTGAATTTGAAAGCGGAAAGACTTACCCTGTAGGCTCGACTCTTGCCCTTCAACCTCGCCGGAAACTTCATATTTGTGTTCTCTGAAAGTCGGATGTTAACAACTTCATGGTAGCCCCTGACTGAACTTACTCCATCATTGCCTCGAGTTTGTCCTGGCGTCGACGTCTGTTTCGTATAATTTCATCCTTTTGGGATGGCATTGGTTCATAATCAGCATCCGCATCCGAGGGAGGGCGCAAGTAGTCCGAGTCGGAGCCCCGCGGAATATCTGAGAAATCTGCCCAGTCGCAATCGCTCATGGCTAAACTTGAAGCCAAAGGAATTAGAGCAAATGACTCGGAGAGTGGCAATTATTTTGAATAAAGAACCGACTGCTCGGGAAATTCCGGTCAATCAATTTGATCGGAGTCACGCCTCGAGCTCGAGGCTCACACACAACTCACACGCAACTCTCACCTTGATGTGAGTGGCGTCTCTCCACAAACCCGCCCGAGGGCTGCATGCCACGCTAGCGTGGAAGCGCCCTGGGCTCGGGAATTCCGCGCTTCGGGTGGGACAGGAAAGAAGATACAGCGGTGAGAGGCGTTTCTCCACGAACCCGCCCGAGGGCTGCACGCCACGCTAGAGTGGAAGCGCCCTGGGCTCCGGTGAGAGGCGTCTCTCCACGAACCCGCCCGAGGGCTGCATGCCACGCTAGCGTGGAAGCGCCCTGGGCTCGACAATTCCGCGCTTCGGGTGGGACAGGAAAGAAGATACAGCGGTGAGAGGTGTTTCTCCACGAACCCGCCCGAGGGCTGCACGCCACGCTAGAGTGGAAGCGCCCTGGGCTCCGGTGAGAGGCGTCTCCACGAACCCGCCCGAGGGCTGCATGCCACGCTAGCGTGGAAGCGCCCTGGGCTCGGGAATTCCACGCTCCGAGTGGGACAGCAATGGAGATACAGCGGTGAGAGGCGAATCTCCACGAACCCACCCGAGGGCTGCATGCCACGCTAGCGTGGAAGCGCCCTGGGCTCGGGAATTCCGACTGGGACAGGAATGGCGACATGGTCGAGTCCCCAACAAGTAACACTTCCTTGTCGACATCTTGCTGGGATGTTACCGCACCTACTGGCCCTATCCTTCACCTCCTTATCCCTTTCCAATGCTGTTCAGTAAGCCAAGATCCTCAAGAACACCTGCCGTTGTCATCCCCACCGCCACCTGGATCGAAATGTCGACGTCTTCTTTTCTCTCATCTTTCTCCACATTATCCTCGCATAACAAGCCTACCGCGATGAGAGGCGTCTCTCCACGAACCCGCCCGAGGGCTGCATGACACGCTAGCGTGGAAGCGCCCTGGGCTCGGGAATTCCGAGTGGGACAGGAATGGAGGAGTCCCCAGCAAGTAACACTTCCTTGTCGACGTCTTGCTGGGATGTTACCGCACCTACTGGCCCTATCCTTCACCTCCTTATCCCTTTCCAATGCTGTTCAGTAAGCCAAGATCCTCAAGAACACCTGCCGTTGTCATCCCCACCGCCACCTGGATCGAAATGTCGACGTCTTCTTTTCTCTCATCTTTCTCCACATTATCCTCGCATAACAAGCCTACCGCGATGAGAGGCGTCTCTCCACGAACCCGCCCGAGGGCTGCATGACACGCTAGCGTGGAAGCGCCCTGGGCTCGGGAATTCCGAGTGGGACAGGAATGGAGGAGTCCCCAGCAAGTAACACTTCCTTGTCGATGTCTTGCTGGGATGTTACTACACCTACTGGCCCTATCCTTCACCTCCCTATCCCTTTCGAATGCTGTTCAGTAAGCCAAGAGCCTCAAGAATACCTGCCGTTGTCGTAATCCCCACCGCCACCTGGCCTGGATCGAAATGTCGACGTCTTTCTTCTTTTCTCTCACCTTTCTTCACATTATCCTCGTATAACAAGCCTACAGCATCCACGAACCCGCCCGAGGGCTGCATGCCACGCTAGTTTGGAAGCGCCCTGGGCTCGGGAATTCCGCCGAGTGGGACAGGAATGGAGAGAGGCGAGTCTCCAGAACCCGCCCGAGGGCTGCATGCCACGCTAGCGTGGAAGCGCCCTGGGCTCGGGGATTCCGCGCTCCGAGTGGAGACTACGAAGTTTCGAGAAGCTGGTGGACACTTCTCTCCCCGGAATCGAGGACCAGTTACTCCCGTGATTGGAATCCTCTACTAGACGCGCTGCGACGCCAGTTCCTTACGGCGAAGTGGCTGGCAGACCGGTTTCAGGCAGAAGGGATGCACAGACGACGAACAGGAAGAGTTCTTCCAGAGAAGGATTCAATACCATTCTTTCATCTTCTCAGACGTGGACGATGGACCGCAGGCTGTCGGGCGTATCCCTCGCAATCAGCCCGTAGCGTGGTACCGAGCGAACCTGTCCATCCATCGATGAGGCACTCATGACCTACGTTAAACACAATTGTGCCAGCCTCCTCTCTTCCTATCGACTAGAAAACAAAGTGGAAACTACCCTGGGCAGCGCACCCTCTGCGGGCGCGGCTCCTAGAGTACGCTTCCACCCCCGATCTGCGAAGGCGGCCGATACGGTCCTGGAGCACCTTGGGAGCGAGTCGGAGGAGGAAGAGACAGGTAAACGGTTACGAGTTCCGCCGCGACGACTCTCGAGTCAGCGCCCGTCCTCCTAACGGCGAATGCTACATCTGCACCAGCCCTAAACATGTTGCTCGGGACCGCACTAGCACTTGGCCTCACCGAAGAAGAGATGGAAAGACTGGCATATGTAGCTTTCATTGTCGAAGTGGAATCTTCTCGCGCTTGCTCGAATGCAAACCCTAAGAACGGGGAGGAGCCCCTGTCGTTGAGGAAGCGCCTGACGTTAAGTCTACGGCTGCTGCTGACGACCCTTCCTCTCCGGCGGAATCTAAGGAGGGCGTTCGTGGTGGACGCGTCTACCGTCGATAAGGCTGTTCATCTGTGGCACTACCTGTTGCGAGGCGTTCACGAAGCTCTCCGAGATGCATGACAAGGGGGGAGCAGTGAAAAGCGAGGATCCCCCGGTCTTGCCTCCAAGACTGCGTCGGAAAACTGCCTATGTAGCGGAACTGCCCCCTCTATCTCCAAAAACGGGGCCACCATCTACAATGCAAAGTGAGGCAACTTCCGGACGTGCTCGAGCACTGCACATCAAGGTCAGGGTGGGATTACTCGAGCATGGAGTTATTAGAGGCCGCCTGGATTCTGGCGCCGATATTACTCCTATGTCCGAATTCTGGGCCTCGGTACCTGGTCTCGCGAAACCGCAGGAAGGCATCCGGATGAAGTTATACCATCTTACCTGTCGGGATATGTGAAATGCCCCTGTACATGGAATCCAAGGAGGGCGCTGCTTCGATTTACGTTGTGCGCAACATGGAAATGGACTTGCTGCTGGGCTTACAGCGGACAAGAGTCGTCTTGTAAGACGCGCGAGCGGAACGACACTTTACGGGAACGTGGACGAGAGTTGGCGATCCTGGAAAACATACCCGAGGAGTCGAGGCGGACGCGGACTGGTTTAGTATAAGGAAGGCACGCACGCTGACTCTGTAGCTACGATTTCGCTGGGACTTAGGATCGTCGGATCGACGGGCCGGGCCGGGCCGACGGGCCGCTCCGGACACGCGGGCCGTCCCCCTCTGAAATAAAAAATGGGCGGGCGGCGGGGGTTACTGCAACGACGCTGAGAGTCGTCTTTCTGGTGGTCCACCCTCCTTTCTACACCTCTCTGCTTCGCGACATGTCCTATATGCGCGAGCACGTGAGCACGTGCCCGTATTCCCACCGCCGTCCGTCGTCGACGCCATTCGACGTCCTCTTCGTCGAGGCTGACGGTCGTCTCCCGCCGTCCGTCGTCGACGCCATTCGACATCCTCTTCGTCGAGGCCGACGGTCGTCTCCCGCCGCTCACCCGTCCGTTCCCGCTCTCTGCACACTCGTCCTCCACCTCCTTCATGTCAGCTCCTGTCGTTTCGCCGTCTCTGCGTTCGATGTACGCCATCTCGTCAGCAAGCAGCCCAGACTTAACTTTCGCAGAGGTCGCCTCCCCGCCGATGCTCAAATTCCTCGACTTCTCGCGAACGCCAACCTCACCCCGCCGATATACAAGCTAGAGGGCAGGGGAATCCTATACGTCGGCGCTTGCGTCGCCAGAAGTCGCATCAGAGCCCTCCGGACACGTCGTATAACTCGCCACCAGTTTTTATCCGCGTTGAAGATTAAATTCGGTCACACGAAAGACTGGGCGCGTCGTAAGCGCCAGTACCGCAAATGCGACCGAAACAGCCGCTACGTCCACATATTCTTGTACTATTACAATTGCTCGCGCCGTTATCTTGCAGGGGAGTACTAACCGGACTTTCGAACGTTATGCATTAACTGTCGTTGCAGAACGCCTGTCGCACCTCACTTTCATTACGAATAACGCCCCACGCATCCCTCACTCATGCACTACGTGCGCCACCACTCACAAGGAATACTTTTCACTACGCGATTTGGGTGGATTTGGTGGCCTGCACAACAAGGTCAGATCATTGTTTTTGGGCCTGGGAGAGCCCGACAGGCGACGGTGCGTTTGCTATTTTCGATATTCATTGCCCTAAACTCACTCCCCTCAGTCACCTTTTCCCACCGCCTCCCAAATACAAGAAAACCTTTGTGATGCTTCGTCGCCTACTCTAACGGAATTCTCGTTGGTATTATGTATTTGTACGAACGTCTAGGCAATTGCCACTGTATAATATAACACTGTACATATAGTCCAAACGCTGAGTGGACGCGGCTCAATTGAGTATGTATTGTTGGCCCAATAAACATGATTTTTGAACGTCCTAATCCGTACCGCTACGTAAATCTGGACAACTACAGATTACTACCCAGCTCGGCAATTCTACAAGCGTACTACGTAACACCGTGATTCTACAGGTTTCTACGGACCGCTACAAATGGCTACGTAAGGTGCCCGGAACTACATCAACTACGAGCTCCTACGATCAAAATCAGCTTTTGCTGATGTAATTACTCGGTGACGCGACGTGCCATAATGGAAGCTTAGCTTTCCAAATCGGGAACTACGGCAGTCAATGCCGCGATCGCGCGGAGCCTCAAATCTTTATTTATTTCGCGCAAATAGAAACACGGGCGAATTTCAGACGGGCAGAAAAGTTAAGAATTGACCACCCCTACTGGCTTATGTACCACCAAAAAAAAAAAAATCATTGGACAGAATATCCCCGGATTACATTCCGAAAATGAGCTTGTCTTGTTTATAACGGCTTGACGCATTTTACTCGGAGGGATCACTATGCACAAGCTCTACAGAAAATTCAAAAGCCTTAGAACTTACCTGGCTCGAAGTCCATACAGAGGACAACGACATGCATAAACCTCGGTGAGGGCCTCTCCTTAATCTGCGGAACAGTAGAAGCTGATGATTAGCTCGGACCCAGGATGCTGCACCGCTGCTGAGGTCCCGCCACGAACGGGTGCATTTTCTGCCTTACGCGATGTCCTGCCCCGGTTCACTGTTCAATCGTCGAGAGTTCTGCCCCGAACTGAACGCACCACGCCAAAGCTGATATGTAGCCAATAATTTCGCCCACTAGCGAAATTGAAAGAGGAACGAACGCGCATGCCGCACTCCTTGCGCTCAAGTCGAATATCGCTAAGCATCGATTTCACCCTCTCTCCGATTTGATAACGCGCTGTGTGCGCTTCCCCCCGCAACACCAAGTCCCGAGAAATTCAACAGCTTCCCGAGTAGTGTACCCGTCGCGAGGGCAAGCACTTCACCAAATCGGAAAAATTGAACTCACCGCCCACTGGTCGCTCGGCGATACCACGCGCTCGATTGCGCGGATACGTTGTCGCTCGCGTTCACGCTTCGAGATGCAGAGAACGTGGATGGGAAGTTGCTGAGATTCGTCGCGTCGTGGACGCAAAGGACGATGCAGCGGAGGGTAGGCGCTCGACGGAGAGCGACTTGGAGCAGTCGCTGAGGGTGGATTGGTACGCGGCGTGGAGGCGGCTTGCTGTCGAGCTGGCAAGCAAGGGGGGAAACGCGCGCGCGAGCGGGGTGGCGGAGGAGCAAAGCCCGAGCCCGCATCAGACACCCAATATTTTTGTCCCAAAGTTCCATTTTTTAGGGGTTTTCCCCTCTCAGTCAATTTTCTGCTAGTCAAGCCTCGGTGTCGACAATGTCATGCCTGCAGACCTTGCAATTGTGCCCCGCATTAATTGTCCATCTAGAGTTCCAAGCCAGAAATCCGGCAGTCCATTTTTCCCAGCTTGGTTTTCTTTTAGAACAGTCTCGCTAATTTGAACTAGAGGACATCGGAGACGGATTGGTGAGTGGGAAAGAGAGACCGAAAAAAATAAGCAACCAAATTGGGACAGTGAACGAGGAGAAATCTAAATCGGTACATGCGTTGATCCACGCGTGCCACCACTCTTAGGAATTGAGGGCAACATTTTCATGAAGAATTTCCACGCTGCCTTCACGCGATAGTCGACGGATGATCGACCCGTTGAAAAGTCGTCAACAACACGTGGGAACGCGTGTCAACTCGACTTTTGTCCAATAATGACTGTCATACAAATCGGACGGCCGAATGTATCCAAAGCGCGATGGAAAGATAAGCGACGGCAACAAACAATAACATGAGTTATATACCGTCGAAGCCTTCATGCTCGCCCACCCAGAGCTAAGGCTCCAACTGTTTTGTTTGTGGGTGTAGCTGAGCACAAACTAAACAGAAACAGAAATAAATATTTTAAAAACTGTTTCAAATGTTTGCACACGGTTTTTGTAGTAATTAATTGACACAGCAAATAGTGTAATGGTATCAGTATTTGAAGTATCCCTCTTTGACCCACACCTTCGTAAGCATGGCCTCCATGATCGTATTCGCCTTCAATGAGCTGCGAGTTTCACGGCATAAGTTGCGGGATTTGGAGAAGAGGTGTTCAACAGAGACACTAGCCCCTAGAATGGCCCGAAAGTCTCGTGCGATACGCGACACAACTGGGAATTGAATACCGAACTCCTGTACAGTTGAACCGAATGTTGAAAAACGGATAAGAAAAATATTTCAACTTGCCTTCCACCACAGCAAGGGCCGCTCACGATTCCCACGGCCAAATGTGCGACGAACAGCAAAGAATTGCTCGAGCTCACCCACCACCCCTGGAGTAGCGTTGTCCTCGTCGTCTTCTTCCTCGAAATCACAGATTGTGTCAAGAAAAGAGCCGGTGGAACGCCTGGAGGGTTTCAGTATCGCAGGTGCTGCATTTTTAGCTGC
This sequence comes from Mycena galopus ATCC 62051, assembly GCA_014925785.1. Lineage (NCBI taxonomy): Eukaryota > Fungi > Basidiomycota > Agaricomycetes > Agaricales > Mycenaceae > Mycena > Mycena galopus. The sequence goes on from WIQG01000508.1 coordinate 7,559, forward strand.
TGTTCGTTCCTGATCATACCATTTTTTGTAGGCATTGTAAACAAAGGTGAAAAGGGTGCGAGCAGCTCTGGGCCAGAGCTGAACCACCCCATCTAGATTTGGAAAAAGGCCAGCTGGCTGTGGGTAGGGCCAAGAAGATGAAAAAGCATGATGGTGAATATACAGAATAGCGAACTGGGACGAGAGCAGCGGCAAGACCGGGGGAGATGGTGTGGTAAGAGGCACATGGTAACCCCGAAAAGTCGGGCTTGCTATATATGGTAACCCCGAAGCATTTCAACGCACCAGAAACGCAAAGTTTCAACTAATAAGATACATAACCTAATACTTTCCACTTTGAAACTAATTTATGTTGCCCCAAATTCCGGGTTTTGCGGTGTGAATGACGTTCTCAAGGCACTGGCTGTACCGAATAATGTGAATCAAAGATTGCTTCGCACACATTTCGTGGATTGTTGGTTGAATCTGGCTTGTTTTGGCTCAACGTGGCTCGTGCTTAAACTCCGGACTTTGAATCACGAGCCATGGGCCGACGATGCCGACGATGCCGAGCTATTCATCACTGATTTTCGGCAGGTTCCGCGCCACCAAACGCATCAATCGTTCAGGCAATTTTGTTTCGATTCATTAGGGCGTATTCGCAGCGCCAAAAATAGCTTTTAGATTTTCAAGATCAGTTGCGACTTTTAACCGAAGATGGTGACTGATGTGATGAGCCCACCCTCGAGTTCAATGGTGTCGACGGAAAAGTCCTCAGAAAATTGGGGGATGCCACAAGAATCCTTAATTACTTGCCCCACCAAAAAGAATGGGGCAAAATTAAAGGATTTTGAACTCTTGGTGGGCTTTGGGGGCCATGCCGATCCCATTTCGGTCGTCACACTTTTGCGAAATCAGGCATCACTTTTTTGACATTTCTGTGATTTCGGGGCTTTTAGAGGGCTGCGAATACGCCCTATTGCGAGTGAGTGATTCATTAGGTTTCCTTTTTTGAAACCCGTTAAATTTTTTCTGCCCTATTTTAGGCCGTCAGAGTCATCTCTGACGTGTTCTGTGACGCCGATTTTGGTAATAGAAGAAAATCAAGCATGTTCTGTCGGCCTGGGACGTGGCCGTCGCCGAGCCCTCATGTTTCGCAGGTACTCCGCAAATTACTCATTTCGAAGGTCACACCGACGTCAGCAGAGGTTATGGTGCAGTATCGTCACGGCGGTAATAGTGGCGTATAAATGCCCCATGTCCTTGCGGAGTTCAACACATACCTCCTTCCACCCCTCACACAGACAGACTTCAAGCGCTTAATCATGTCCGACGTTGAAGCTACTGGCACTGGCAGGAGAGGAATCCTTCCGAACAACGCCGGGGGCCGCCATAGCTTCGTAGGAAACCCCACTGGTTTGTAAGTACCTTAGACTGTTCGTTGATATTTTGCTGGCGCTCACGGCGAATACGACAGAGGAATGATGGCCTTCGCCACGACGCTCTTCGTGCTCTCACTTTATGAGCTTAACACCCGACACGTCAACGAAGTAAACGGTGTCCTAGGGCTGTCGTTGTTCACTGGGGGGCTGGCAACCTTCATGGCCGGAATGTGGCACTTCCCCAGAGGCAATGGATTCGGTGCAGCAGGTGCGCATCTTTTTAAACTGAAACTTGCCGTCCACTCATCGTTTCTCAGTGTTTACGATGTACGGAACGTTCTGGATGTCCTATGGACTCTTTATCATTCCCGGTACGGGCATCGTTGGCACATACACGCCGGGCGAGTTCAGAAGCGCACTCGGCATCTATTTCATGGCGTGGATGATGGTCACCATATTCTTAGGGCACGTTTATCTTCTCAAATCCACTCCTGTTCTAAAGCGGATGGCTGATGCGTGCTTTGCAGCATTGCGTCTATAAGGCGTCATATAACGTGGATCCTATTCTTTGTCTTCCTGACTTTCACATACCTCTTCTTCGGAGTCTCCAACTTCAGCACCAGATCTGGGTACGTCCTTTCCCTCGTCTTTGCTACCTTCTCGTGTCATGACATTGACTCATTACGCCACAGTTTCCCCAAGGCGGCCGGCGCCTTTGGTATCATCACATCCCTGATCGCCTATTACCACGGCCTCTCGAAATTGTTGGAAGGAGATTATGCACCCTTCGCGCTGCCCTTGGGTCGAATGGGGCGCTCAAAGCAACAGTACTGAGGAATTAAAAACGTTTCGTTTCGCTTCCCGGGTCTCCGAACGTATAATTGACAAGTAGCTTTCATTCCACACACGTATTCTCAGCACCACCTTTTATGCTTTAGCAATGAATAATACATAGTTACGTCAGTGCATTCAAGATCATGAGCAGGTTCTGTGGACGAGGGTCTTCTTGAATTTCCTCGAGCTCCAGGGCACTATCCTGGGGAAGCAGTTCTATGATTTTACGACATTATACTAAACCCCCGAGAAGGGATTACGGAAAAGAAATCGCAATAAGAAGAAATGCAAATTTTCATTCGACAGAATATCCTCGGACTACATTCCGAAAATACGACATGAGCTTGTCTTGTTTATAACGGCTTGACGCATTTTACGCGGAGGGATCACTATGCACAAGCTCTACAAAAATTTAAACAGGCCCACGAGCCTTCAAAGCTCCGAACTTATCGGTCTCGAACTCGATAAAGAAGACAACGACATGCATAATCCTCGGTAATGGCCTCTCCTTAATCTGCGGAAGAGTAGAACCCGATGATTGGCTCGGACCCAAGATGCTGCACAGCCGCTGAGGCTCCGCCACGAACGAGCGCATTTTCTGCCGTGCGCGATGTCTGGCCACGGTTCACTGTTCAGTCGCCGAGAATTCCGCTCTGAACTAAACACACCACGCCAAAGCTCGGAGGTAGCCAATGATTTCGCCCACCAGCGAAATTGAAAGAGGCATGAACGCGCGTGCCGCACTCCTTGCGCTCAAGTCGCCGAAAATTCAAAAGCGTCTCTGCGGGAGGTGCGAGCGCTCAGTAGACTGATTCTCGACCTTCGGATATCGCTAAGCATCGGTTTCACCCTCTCTGCGATTTGAAAACGCGCTGCGCGCGCTTCCACCCGCACCACCAAATCCCCAGAAATTCAACAGCTTCCCGAACGGTGTATCCGTTGCGAGGGCAAGCACCCAGGGCATTGGTTCTTCCCCTCCGGCGCCAAGTCGGCACCGCCCACTGGTCGCTCGGCGCCGATACCCCGCGCTCGACTTCGCGGATACGTTGTCGCTCGCGTTCACGCACCTGGCTTTGCCGATGCCAATGAAGCACTGCGCCTCCGAGATGCGGAGAACGTAGATGGGGAGTTGCTGGGATTCGTCGCGTCGTGGGACGCAGAGGTCGATGCAGCGGAGGGCAGGCGTTCGACGGAGAGCGACTTGGAGCAGTCGCGCGCGGCGGGGGATTGGAGGAAGCGCGATACCATGGATCCTATCGTCGGCGATGTGGGTGGACTCGCGGGAGAAAGGGGGAGAGAGCGCCAGATGCAAGCGCAACAGTCAACGAAGCAGAATGGGAAAGCGGGAGGGCGGTGCGGTGGCAGGGCGTGTGCAGCTTTGCGGTGCCGGAAGACGAGGATGGGGTTGGGGTTATTCAACCGGAAAAACAGACGGTGAGGGTGGGTTAGAGTACGCGGCGTGGAGGCGGCTTGCTGTCTTGGCAAGCCGGGGGAGGGGGGGACGTGCGCGCGGACGAGCGAGGGAGCGGGAGGCAACGCCCGAACCCGCACCAGATAGAGGATGGGGCGAGCATCGAACCGTCCCGAACGACAACCAAAGCCGGAAGACTGGAGGCACCAAAGTTGGGATAGACATGAGAGATAGCAACGGACGAGACGTACCTGAGCGGCCCTCTAAACCCAAGATCTCGCGCCACGCGCTCTTCCGAGTCTTCCCCTCGCACCATGCAGCCTCCTCCCTTCTGTCCCTGGGCCTGAGTGCTGATAATTTGGAAGTTGGCGGTGGGCGCTGGGCCGTCATTTATAGACCCTGCACGTTGAGCATCGTCGCAGTTTCCGCGGTCGTCGATTCACGATGTGCTTGCGTCGAATCGGATGATTCGGAGGATCTATTCGTGGTGAACTCAAGAATCATCTTTGCAGTCCAAATCTTTTAAGTATTTTGCTGGTCCAGATTCCCTCTCCCAATGCAGCGAGACCTAGCCAAGTCCGAAGTGCGGCAGTTGTATGTAGGGCGTTGAAATTGGTTTCATCAGAAGAGACACCCTAGTTGCTTGGTGTTAGCGCCGACACAGTGGCGTTGCAGTGGCGGGAGAAGAGCCGCGAAACGCCAATAGCACCAGAAGTAAATAATAGCCAACAATGACCCTTTCTTCCCGACTTCCATGTCGATTTTGCAATGATGGCTTTTACCGGCGGTTTCCTCACCTGGAAAAGCCTATGAATTCAAGAGGATATAACGCCCTGTATATCTACTCACGTGCTCTGTCTCAAAATCAAATTCTGTTCAGGGCGTCAAAGGATTCGGTTCTCCCTTGCTCCCCAAGACTTATCAAATTCCTCGCTTGTTCCTGCTTCGTCACTCGCGAATTCATGCGGCCGCAGTATGGCTTCCACGCTATCCCATTAACCCAGGCCCTAAACTCTAATCTCTTCAAGTAGATCCATGCCGTTCACTCCGCACGTTTCCTCTTCGATCTCGGTGCATTGTCTCTCTCGTCCTGCCCTTCGAGCTTCCTGGGGCCGAGCCGTCTTTCGGTCTTCCCAACTATCCGTGCCTTGATTTGAGAATCGCGTCTCTCGCGTCTTCGACATCTTTACAACTACCGATGTTCGGCAGAATCTTTGGCATATCCCCTTTGAATAGTAGTTGGCCGCGGCTTACGGTGCGGTCTGGCTTCTCTGCGGCCGTCACAACTGTCATGCCCGACTTTGGTGGTTCACAGACGGGCCTAACCTGGTAGGCCAGCAATTTTAGCACGTCGCCCATTTTAAGTCGTGCGAGCACCAGCCACAACACCAGGTACATCCGACAAAGCTAAATACGGGACACATAGGAAAGCCTGGAGCCACACATCGTACCAATTTCGCCCTGCCGCCTTCAACAATTGTATTGATTTTACCCTGCGTCTTTTGAGTTCCATCCCACCGTGTGACGATACTAAACTGACACCGCTTCCGACGGTCCCGTCGTAGAAAATAGCGACACGTCATATGCATGGATTGACTCCGGGATCAATGCAGTCCGACAACTGCGGCCACCCATGACCGTTCATTTATCCAGGTCTGCGGCCGCAAGATCGACCCTGCAAGTGCCATACTTGTACATAATTGTTTTTGATCCGGTGAGAATCTCCGCGACAACATCGTATATAACTGACCGATGCGGAAAACAGTCAACACAACATGGCGACTCAGTCAGTAGACACCACGCTCCAAGCCGCTGCGAGCGACGCATCCATTGCACCGGTTGGCACGATATCTGCGTCCAGTGACAGTCTCTCTTCATCTGGTTTGCCCTCCCTCGGAACCAGCTTGAACACGACATCTGCAACAAGTCTCGATAAGTTGGACGGCACGGCGTCTCCGATAATCCCAGATACAGCCGGTGGCAGTTCTCCACTCACGGACTTCGTCCTAAGCGGGAAACTAGATCATCTGTTTGGAGTCAAACTGGCGGCCGACTTGTATAGCTTCAACGGCGAGCTTCCCGCTGGTTTAACCCCCCCTGCCGATGGGTCTGCACCTGTATGTCAGGTGGCGGTCGTTAATGGTGACGAGTTACAACTGTCGACCATCTTACCTCGACTCGCAGAAACCGAATTCAATCACATGCCATTCAAAAAAGTCTTCTTCACCTATCAGGTCTGTGTTGCACACCACGAAGAATCGGTTGTATTGCTCACAGATAGCTGTGCTTCGATAGAATTGTGAGATTGACCCATCTAAGCCTGCGGGACTCCACATGAATGCCGATGTCGTCTTCGACTCCTCGTTCGGTGTTGTACACGATGTGCTCTCGACTGTTCTCGGTATTCAAAACCCGACACTGCATATCCAAAGTGATTTCGGGACGGCTTCGTCGGCCTTCAATAAGCCTCTCACGCGATCAAGCTTCACCCTGAGCGGCTCTTTCCCTGATCTTGTAATCAAGCCTTGTCCCGAGCTCTCGCTGTCTGCCCTCACCGTGGAGCTCATAGGGTCTGAAAGCGTTCCAGATCCAACTGATGTTGCAGCGCAAAAGAAGATGTCCTATGACTTCCATGTCACCGGCGCGATGCATGTTGGGCTCGACCAATTGCTTAACCTTACCTTCGATATCACCGATACCGGAGGTAGCACGCTCGCACTGACGGCTACACAAACCGCTCCGTGGGAGGATGCCTTTGGTGTTAAAGGATTAACAGTGAGCTCGCCTATTTTACAAGAAAATACGGAGCAGCTGATGACAATTTAGCTACAAGCATTCACTCTCCACACCACACTTGACGCGAAAAAATTGATGGATACATTTCAATTCGACGTTACAGCCTCTCTCGCTGCGGGAGGCACAGTCGGAATGCTCAACGGAGTCTACAACGCCGACAAGACATTCTCCGTCTCCTCCAACTTTACAAATTTGGGCACAGCTGGGCTATCAGATTTGTACCAGCATATTCACGGCACCCCGCTCGCTACGCCCAGGCTGAACGTCCAGGTCGGAGCGGCGACACTGACCATTGTATCTGGCACTGGGTTCAGCTTGAACATACAGGACCTTTCTGTCGAGCATTACACCGGCGTCGATGCCGAGGTAGACTTTTCCTCGACTGGAGCGGTGGTCAAAGCCAATTTGACGAGCAGCGGTTCGGGAGAGAACTCGCTCAAGTTTGGCGAGATAGAGCTTGACAAGGCTTACATCCAGATGACATTCGCACCCAAGTCCTCCGTCGTCATCCTCGGTGGCGAGTTGCACTGGGAGTCATTTACACTTGATGCCGGAGTGCATATCTATCGCCTAGCGCCGCCTGCTGAACCATCCCCTCCCCCGCCTGGGGAACCATCCACTGCACCGCAGTCTGAAAAACCATCCACTGCCCCGCCATCTGAAGAACCATCCGCGGCCCCGCCCGCTGATACCGCGATTTCGAGCGCCAATAAGCAGCCCGACAATTCCCTTCACTGGACGGTCTTTGCCAACTTTGCGACGGCGGCAGACGCAGATCAAGGTCTCCCGTTGAGCACCCTCATCCACGAGCTCAAGGGGACCTTCCTTGGCGACGTTACGCTTGAGGACGCTGCCTTCATCGCCGCGTCACAAGATGATCCTGAATTCGGAAGCTTCAATACCACCAATTTCCCGGTTCAGCAAGGTAAGCTCGGAATCTTCCACATTTCTGACCGGACTGAAAACCCATGCACACAGGGGTACAAGTCTGTGCGATTCTGGGATTGATCAAGCCACTCTCGGACATAATGCGTGTCCAAGAACAACCGCGGCTCACACTGTCTGCCGCTTGGTCTCAGGCTTCTGGTTTTGAGCTAAACATCCTGCTCCCGACTCCGATGCAAATACCACTCGGTCACGGAATAATCACTGATCCATTCAGCCTCCAGATCAAGACCACCTCAACTTTAGCTACTGTCATTCCACCAACAATACAGCTGAACGCCGGTCTCCAGATCCGCACCGCAAACAGCCCTGATCCCCTGCACTTCACGTTCTCACTCGCGCTCAACGCCACCGACGTCCATGCGACTGGCGAGCTCGCTGGGTACTGGAACAATCCGTTCGGGTTGAGCCCGCAGGTGCGCATTGGACCCCACGTAGTGCTAGTCCTTGGAATCTCCTTCGAGGACGCCCTGCCGATACCCTTCGGGTTCGCCGGCGGGCTTCAAATCGGCGAGGTTATTGCAAATGTCGCGTTTGAAGTCGGCCCTACCCCGTCGCGTAGGTATCATTATTTCCCAACGTACTGCACGCTGAGGCTCGCACAGAGGACTTGCTATCTGCAGAGCTCCAGGACTTGCACATCACCGATCTTGTTCACCTCGCCGGAGATCTGATCCAGAAGAAGATCCCAACGGTAGGACTCGTTGTCCGGCGAATTGCGATAGACTCAAATTGGCGCAGATTCCTGATTTCATGGTATTCAAAGACGTCAAGCTTTATATCTGTCCGGCTGGAGCACAGATGGGCGACGTGGTGTACCAGCGTGGATGCCAATTCTAGTATGTGCACATGCTGTAATTCCAGCTGCCATGCTCAACTATCATGCGCAGCGCGGATATGTTAATCTTTGGCCATGAAGCAGAGGTCAACGTCCAAATCGACGGCAAGAGTCTCACAGCCACGTCAAGCCTAGACAATTTCGTGTTAGGCCAGCTCCACGTAACAGGTATCAACGGGCCTAAGGCAACGTCGAGCGTGGAACTCAGCCCAGAAAAGCAGGCGGGTTCATTCCAAGGCAAAATAACACTGTATGATCTCGAGTAAGTTAGTCTCTTGAATATTTCTTCACCGGTCTGATTATTTTTATTCAGAGTCGTCCTGGATCTGCAATTCGAGTTCAAGCCCGATCCATTCTTCCATTTCCACTTTGAGCTCGACTTCACGGCACATCTCCAGTTCACCGTGGACGCCAACATGATTGGCAAGCTGGACAACATTCACGACATATCTGGCCTCAACTTCCACCTCGTCGCGGTGATGCAGCAAGATATACTGAATTATGTAGCCCAGTCTGTCAACAGCCAGTTCGCGCAGGCGATGCAGGCCGAGAAGGCGGACATTGATGGGCAGAAGGCGAAGGTTGATGACGCGAAGAAAGAGGTGGACAAGACCGTCAAGGCGCAGCAGGCCAAGGTCGATCAGGCATATGGGGTGTGGCAGGCCAAGTCGGACGCTGTGAACAAGCAGTTCAAGGCGACGACAGACACATATAATGCGCAGGTGAAGTTGCTGCAGGGACAGCTGGACGCGGCGAAGGCGAAGTACGCAGCGGACCTGGCGGATGCGCAGCACAAGTTGAACACTGCGAAGGCCAACTCTGCGTCGCAGGTGCAGGCTGCACAGACCCAGTTGACGAAAACAAAGCAGGACTGTGCCAACAACCTTGCGAGGGCTCAGAAGACGCTGGATGACGCTACGAGGGATATGAATGCAAGATTCGGTGATGCCGAGTGCGTACTACCTCTGGTTCCGACGTACAAATAGCTGACTCGGACTCCAATTTGCAGGAAGAAGGTCGATGCGGCACAGGCCAAAGTCCATGATCTTCAGCATCAGATCGACGACGTCGATAGTCAAATCAGGAGGAGCAACGTCTTTGCAAAAAAGGCCCTCGCGGTCAAAAAGGGCGTAATCGAGGGAACCATGAAAGTTGCCCAGGGTGTTTTGGATACCGCGACGGGCGTCCTGAAGTCACAGAACTATATCGCGGCGCACGGAGTCATGCAAGCGGCCCAGGACACACTCACCACGACGAGGAAGACTGGAGAGGCCGCTATCTCGACCGCGCAGGCAGCAACGACAGCGGCAAACGATGCCGCGAAGAAGGTGGTCGACGCCGCGGCCCAGACCTTGAGCACGGTGAGCGTTGCCGGTCCCGCGGCGATTGCGTTGGCATCCAAGTCGGTCGACACCTACAAGGCGGCCAGCGTCGCAATGCTTAATACTGCGAAAGCTAGCGTGGACGCACTATCCAAGAGCAGCGAATGGCTCGCGTATCAGTCCGCAAAGGCGGGTCTCAAAGTCGCCAACTCATCGACAAACGAGCTTGATCTTGCCAACAGCGCCCTGGAAGCCGCAGAAAAGGGCGGAGCAGGCATCTTGCAAGCTGCAGACTACGTCGCGTCGCACTCGCTCACTTTGGTCGACATTCACTACATCCGAATCGAGTGCGACTTTGACAAGGCTGCCAAGAGTGCCGACTTTGCGGCGAATGTTCAAGGGAGTGTGGCTGGCAAGGCTTTCGGATTCGATGTCGCTTATGATCCGCGCAAAGTGACAGATTTCCTCAAGAATATTTTCCAAAAGTGCGCTCTGTTGTTTCCTTTGTTGAATCAGGCTCATCGTAAACGCAGGGTGCTGGATGAAATCAAGGACGGCCTGCCTCACTAAAGGATGTAAATCAGCATGTATCTGTACCGTGCAATGCACACGCGGTCAACTCAACTATATTATTTGCCCCGAGTTGATGTTAATCGCGCCGTCTCAAAACTTTCTTTGGTGGTAAGTATTATGCAGCATCTCGCGTGAATGCCCGCGGTACCACTCTCGAGAACTCGGGTCTGGTGATTGCGCGGGTCGCTTTCAACTCAACTCGACTATTTTCAGTTGCCCTGCCGTTTTACGTGCGTGGTTCCGTTTAACCCACTCTTGGATTTGAAAACACGCTACTCCCGCACCGCCAAGGCCCGAGAAATTCAACAGTGTCCTAACAGGGCAACCGCCGCAAGGGCAAACGCGCAGAGCATTGATTACATGAGACGCGAGTGGAGAACACATCACCGCAGACGCGAGGGGGTAAACACATCGCACTGCAATCACACGAGACTCATGCACTTCGCATGTGAAGCGGCTTCTGCACGACACTCGCGCTTCGACCGCGCAGAACTGGGGAATCTCCGTCTTCCCCGTCCCAAACACCAGACGCGCGCCACCCCTCACCAACCGCACTGCAGATCTTCCCGCAAACCCTCGCTCCCGCATAAGGTAAAGAAATGAAGTAAAAACTTGAGCTCACTTTCCGCCTCGCGCTCGACTTCGCACACCGCTTGCGTTCCCGCTCCGTGGCTTTGGCCAATGCCGATCAAGCGCGTGGCGGCGCGCCTCCTAGATGCGGAGGACGTAGACGTGGAGTTATTCGTCGCGTGGGACGCAGAGGACGATGCAGCGGAGAGCGGGCGGTCGACGGATAGCGACTTAGAACAGTCGCGCGCGGCTGGAGAATCGAGGAAGCGCGAGAACTTGAATCCCGTCATCGGCGGTGTGTGGTGGATTCGCGGGAGAGAGAGTGGAGAGAGAGCTAGATGCAGGCGCAGAGAGTGGGCCGGCGGGGGTGTGGCGGCCTGGCGCGCACGGCTTTGCGGTGCCAGAAGCCGCCCGCGCCGTGCTCCAGGATGGGGTAGGGAGACGGTGAGCGGTGGGTTAAGGTTAGCACCGTCAAGGCAGCGGACCATCGAGCTAGCTGGTGCCGAGCGGGGCTTCGAGGTGCCGAGCGAGGTCTCGAGCGCCCGGCGAACCCTAGATGAAGATGACGCGCGTGATGTCGAGCTGGCGAGTGGGGTGCCGAGGGACGAGCGGGTTAGCTAACCCTAGCCAGCGGGCTTAGGAGCAAAGCCAGAGTCCGGAACAGACAGAGGATGGGCGAGCATCGAACCTCCCCGACAACCAAAGCCGAGAGAATGGAGGCATCTAAAAGTTGGGATAGGAGAGTCTATTACAGGAGTTCCTGAAAATAATGGCAGTCACGTCATTTTTTTTTGCGCGCTTCCCAAAAAGGAAATCGCTATTCGGCTCTTCTTGACGTCCATCACGCGTCTCTTGGGTGTCTTTCTTTGCCTTTCCTCACCTCTCTCTCTCTCTCTCCCTCTACATGGCTGCAGCAGCATCGGCAGAAGACATAATTTCTCTCGACGGTTCATCAGATGATGACCTACCAAGCGTGAACGAAATGATTCAAGGTGTAATCAGAGACCATCCGGCAGGTGCAGTCATTTCTCAGCCTCACGGGGTTTCTGCCAACGTCCCGCAATTTGCAGCCACTTCCAAATTCCTTGTACACACTCCCGCGATCATGGAGAAACAAGCAAAAAAACAAGAGCAAAAGGACAAGCGTGCGACCAAGCGCAAAGTCGACTCGGACTCGAAGTCTAACGACACGAAAGCCAACAAAGGCAAGAAGAGGAAGGTCGACGACGACGAACCACCCATCACCGTTACCTACTACATTTACATCGCGAAACCTCCCCCTCCGAAATCAAGTCGGCGCGGTGCCAAGGCCGCTGCCGGGGATGACATATTGCAGAAAGGCCCCTTTCACCTCCGCACGTCTCAGTCCTATACTTCCCTGATAACTGCCATTGCTGCTGAGCTTCCATGTCGCGTCGAACACATCCCCAAGACGAAGATCACTTGGAAGCCCAAAATACCGAAGGCCGCGGATAAACTGCCGCTTCAGAACGAGATAGGCTATCAGGCTCTTGTCACCGACATGGAGGGAAAGGCGCCCGACAAACGCGTTGTACTGCTCTACATGCCGCCACCCGTCCACCCTATGGAAGATGCTGTGGTGAGAGTGATTTCCTTCTCTGTGGCATCTTCAGCTGACGAGGTGTTCCGTCGCTAGCCTTGGGATACAAACCAAGAGCCCGTCCCTGTATTCGACTATTCTGAGCTCGAACAAAGTGGCGCGAGTGATTCCATCGAACAGCAAAAGGTTAGCATGCACTTGTTTTTTCTTGTCGATTCTACCCACGACAAACAGGTATCATTCAATAAGGCGACGAAGGAGGAGCGGGAGAAGCTCGAGCAGAAGTATCCCATCGGTAATTACCCCAACTTCCCGGACCGCCGTGTGTATTTCGATTCCGCAACGGGTTTTTATTTCGAGCTCAATTCCACACGTCTTGGTGTCTGGTCCTCAGCTATGGTCTGTCAGTTGCCATGTGGACGATCGAGAGCTGATTTACATCACAGTCCCAAGGCAAAACTGACGAGAATACCCCGCCTGCTTCGAAATTCTTCGATGCGAATCAGCGCATCAAAGCTGTCCCTGCTGTCCCTGCTATTGTTCCACCTGTTCCCGTTGCTCCTGTTGTGCCCACTATCCCTGTCCATGCCACTGTTCCTGCTACTGCGCCATCATTCTCGGACCTCCTTTTTGCCTCGCTTCTGAGTGGTGGCGGGCTTGCGGGCTTGTTGAATCCCAATAGCGCCATTTCTGCTCCTGCCCCCCATGCGCCTCAGCCACGCTCTGCTCCTCTCTCCCCCATCAAACGTCATGCCGTCACTATCGAGCGCTTTTGCGAACTATACGCTTTGGAAGAGAAGGACGCTGTTCTGTTGAATGAAGTGGGTTTCAGACCCGGGGATCAGACAGAAGCCTCGGTGGACAACGAGCTGAAGAAGATGGGGTTTACAATCTTCAGTTGGAAACGGATTCATAACGCTAATCTTCATTTCAAGGCAGATCTCGCCGCCGGAATGTTCGATTGAGCTCTATAGTTTTTGTCATGTTTTTTTGTCGCTGATTCCTGCATTACTCGGACACTGTCAACTGTATTCCTGTTACAACTCTGTCACATAAATGTACTCGCATTGCCATTCCATATTCAATACAATTGTCTTTCGTGATTATGATTTTACCAAATGTAGCCCGCATGCCGAAACCACCCTTCCGCCATCTCTGGTGTGATACATGAAGTCGACTCGTGCAAGGCCGCAATAGGATCTTCGGCTTCGTGGATTGCTTCTCCATGTCGACGAAGATGAGCCTTCCCTGTAAATAATTTGTCAGCGTGGGTGTAGAACAAGGCGGAAAGGTTACAAGTGGAAAACGATTCCTCAATGGGGTTTAGGTCCGGCGAATACGGTGGGAGGAACAAGATCATGATGCCTGAGAGCATGTGAGGAGGCATTGTGACTGGGAGCTCAAAAACGCACCATTCTCATTGAGAACTTCTTGCAATAAGTCTGTATGATGAATTCTGCAGTTATCAAGGACAAGGACACTTTGAACGTCGGGGTATGGGTTCATCTCCGGCACCTTGGTTCTGTGAGTAGACAATAATGTAGGTATACGAGCCCACGCACCACATCTTCGACAATAAAATCAAAAAACTCGAAAGCATCCATTGATCCTTCCACGATCCGTGTAGCGATGTATCCGCGGGTGCTCATGGCTGCAGTAAGAGTATAGCGCTCATCACGAATGAATTGATGCACGTAGGTCGCCGGCTGACCAATGGGAGAGCGCCCATAATGTCGTGCGAGGGTGCGTTCATCCTTGCTTGACTCATCTACTGCAACAAACTCCATTCCCGTCCCGGAAAAGTTGTCAGGGTCACGAATGCAGCCGCGGAAGTCGTCCCTTGAGGCCTCGTTCCTCTCCTTTGCGATCTTCTGCAACATCTTCCGCGTGAGGCCGGCCCGAACCAACGTCGCTTGCAGCGCAGATCTCGAGATAGCGATGTCGTGATGGATGGCCAGATACCACTGCAATTCGTCCAGCATAACAGAAGGATCGTGGAAGAAGATCTCTTTTGCTGCATTGAGCACTGCTAGGCTGATAATACGCTCGCGGCCACGAAGATGAGACAGTGGTTTTGTGACGGCGCCGAACTCCTCGAAGATCGCGCGCCAGCGGAAGAGAGACCTCGGAGACACATGAAATGCATAACAGATGTCTTCGGCTGACCATCCAACCTCCCAGAGTACAAGAGCGCGCTCCTTGATGTCAGAACTGATACGACGATTCACCATGATGGACGTAAAGAAGAGCAAAGTAGCGATTTCCTTTTTGGGAACCGTGCAAAAAAAATGACGTGACTGCCATTATTTTCAGGAACTCCTGTAAGAGAACACAGCGGACGAGACGCACCTGAGCGGCCCCCAAAACCCGAGATCTCCCTTCCCTCTTGCGTCCGCTGAGTGCTGATAATCTGGAAGTTGGCGCTGGGCCGTTATGCCATAGACGTCCAGCCGAACATCATCGCAGTGTCCGCGCCCGTCGATTCACGATGTGCTTGAGGATGCAGTTGTGTCGAATCGGATGACCCGGAGGATGTGCACTCAAGAATCATCTTTACAGACTCCAGTCCAGATCTTTTAAGTTTTGTTGCGGCGCAACTTGCGGTCCAAACTCTCCATGCCAATGATAGGTCCGAAGTGCGGCAGGCGCATGTAAGGCGTTGAAATTAGTTTCACAAGGAGAGACGCCGTAGTTGCTTGGTGGCTGCGTTGGCGCCGACACAGTGGGCTGTCAGTGGCTGAGTGACGGGAGAAGAGCCGCGAAACGCCGATAGCGCGAGAAGTAAACAATCGCCAACAACATCCTTTTCTTCCCGAACTTCCATGTCGATTTTGCAATGATTGATCTACACGGCTCACCACTTCCACACTTTATCAATTCATACTGCGCTGTATCTCTATGGGCCCTGTCTCAAAATCAAATTCTGTTCAGGGCGTCTTGGCCTCGTTGGAATTCCCTAAAGGATTCGGGTTTCCCTTGCTCTGCTAGTTAATTAATTTTTCGCCGGACCTTCCTGCTCCTGCTTCATCATCAGCGAATTCATGCCAACTATTATTCATAAAAGCCCGCGCCTTAGCATAACATCGAATACTTGGCAGCAGTACGGCTTACGCTGCCTCCGCGTGCTAACTTGCGCCTTTTCCTCGTATTAACGTTGGTGCACCTGCACCTCCAACCGTCCCCGTTAATCTCCATCCCACTGGTCTGCGCGGTCTTTTCATGTGTTCCTTTTATCTTTTTTTGCTTTTCTCTTGGACTTAATCCACGCCCTTCACTCTGTACGCTTCCTCCTCGGTCTCTCTGAATTCTCTCGTACCTTTCCCTCCTCCCATTTCGGCCTTCCAAGATGCATTCCCTACTTCAGAGGGCAAGCCCATATTCAAGTCGCTGTCAATTAGTATCCGACAAACCCACTGCCTCCGCCTTTGAATCGGTGCGCCAACTTGTCCCATTTCCCGAATTCATATCCCGGGATGCTAAACATTGCAGTGCTGTACCTCCGACCCGTCCCTGTGAGTCCTTTATCTTTCATCTAGTCCTGAGACCCAGTCAAGAATCCGACGTGATGTATGGACGCGGCCAGACTCTACCCACGCTTCATTGGCTGGACGCGGAACGCGGAAGGCCCGGGAGTGGCGGTGATTCGTACGAGTGTGGGAGCGCGTGGACGGGATAGCGTGCGGGTGGAGCGGGGTTATAAAGGCCCACGGTGTGTGTGGGTGGAGTGGGTGGAGTGGGCACGCACGGGAACGGAAACGAGTTGTGCAGGTTTGACTCCCCGTGGCCGAATGGGCATATGAGATTCAGTTTATTTTTCCTATCCCCCCGCTAGGCACTAACTGATATTCATCCCCCGGCCCAGAACGTTAACTCGAACGTCTCAAGTCAAACACCTTCCTCGGTCTCTCAGTTATATCTTTTTCCTGCTCCCATACTCTTGTTGAGTCGTTCCTGATCCTCTCGGGCGCTTCATATCCTCTACTTCCATCCGTCAAGTTGCCGTCAAGTATTGATTATACCTCCGAACCAGCGGAGCCTTTGTTTGCAGAAATTTCAAGATACGCGGGACCGTCACTGAGTCCTCGTCGACATCAAACCCAATGGGCGCCCTTAGCATGGTGAGGACGGGATGTTATTTTGGTGCTTCG
Organism: Mycena galopus ATCC 62051; assembly: GCA_014925785.1. Taxonomy (NCBI): domain Eukaryota; kingdom Fungi; phylum Basidiomycota; class Agaricomycetes; order Agaricales; family Mycenaceae; genus Mycena; species Mycena galopus. The sequence continues at coordinate 23,918 of WIQG01000508.1, forward strand.
GGCGATCGCTGAAGGTGCTGACAAGTGTCGGCCGAGTAGGTCCGATCAGCCGCATCTGATTCGTTTGCTTTGACTTGATGTTGACACGCCTCTTGTTTCTTGACTACGATGTCTTTGTTTTCTTCGTCTACCCTCCGTCTGCCCTCTCCTGCGGGAGCTACTTCAGCTTCACCACAATCCAGATCCAAATCTATCCCACCATCCGAAATCCTCGAGGTCATCTTCATGGACCTCGCTCGCTCTATTCTGAGCAGTGGCAGTGGCACCCCTAGCCTGACGGAGTTGCGCGCTGTACGAGCCTGGCTGAGGGCGGCGGCACTTACATGCCAAGACTTCTGTTCTGTCGCCCTCGATGTGCTATGGCAAAATTTGGACAATCTAACCCCACTACTCCAGCTGTTGCCGTCCTTTAAAGAGCAGAACAGAGTGCATGTGAGGAATTCCATCATGCAATGTGGTATTCATTGTTATCCTCTAGATCATATCTCAACCGATCTCTTCGTCCGATTGGGCTCGTTTCGACTGCTATGCGCGTCGGGTACGCCGAGTAGCATATCGCACCGACTCGCCCTTAATTGAGATTCATCCATCCGTCTACACCTCTCTATCAATCCTGCATCCTTCCATTCTCCCGAATTTGGAATCCGTCGCATTCCCTTCCTCCGCGGCGTCTTCCCCAAATTTCTTTCCGGACGCTATTCTGCTCGCAGGAGGAGCCGTGCGCCGCGTTGAATTAACCTCTCAGGCGAACCCCTCCTTTGTTTCGCTGTTTCTGGTCACATTGGCCGGATCATCCCCCCAACTCACATCGCTCAAGTTATCTGGCCAATCGTTCGCCGTTCTGGAGCATACGCTGTCCACGTTTCACGAGCTGGAAATCCTGGAACTGAGAAATATGGCAGATCCACTGCCCTCGGGTGTTTCCAGATCCATCGCGTCTTTGAAGCATCTTCGCCCTTTCTCCATACACTTGTCGCCGTTCGCAATCTTCCCTGTCCCTTTTCTGTGGTCCACACCGGCAAATAGGTCTAGCTTCGCGGCCTTGAAATCTCTGCACATCCGATGCAGTATTATGAATTCCTTATCAATCCCCGTATTATATGCGTCCATTCCGTGCGGGGCATTACAGGTCCTGACCATTACCATCGAACCAAGTCCATTTTTGGCGTTCCAGACCCTCTCCGAGCAGTTCTTCCGTGGTATGGCTGCTCGGTCGGCGTCCTCGCTCCAGCACCTGGACCTTTGTGATTTCGGGATGCTTTCCCGACAACATTATGACGATTTTCTGAAACTTCGGAATTTGAAAACCTTCCGAGCCCGAAATACGTCGCTGCCAATCGATGGCGCCGAAATACCCATCATCACCGCGGCCTGACCGCACATCCGCTCACTCTCCCTCCCCCTCGCGGCCGGTCTGACCATAGATTCCCTGCGCCACTTTGCTCAAAAGTGTCCAAATTTAACGGATCTTCAGGTCACCATATTGACCCTGGACCTTCCCGCATTCACGACTACGCCCGTATGCAGGCATCCGCTGCGCGTTTTGAATGTTGGTGATTCTCTTTGCCCTGCCGCGACTTGGCCGGCGCTTGCTCGCAACCTGGACCGTCTCTTTCCGCGGTTGCGATCGCTGCACGCGAGTGGGAATGACAGGAGTCGGTGGGCCGAGGTGGAGGCGTTGCTTTTTGTCCTGCAGGATGTCAGATTGCATGCCGTCGCTCACAGTTAGGTATTGTCAATGAATTTGTTGTCTATGTAGGCAGCCCTGTACCAGCGATTATCGTATTTCTCTGCTTTCAAAGTATCTCCAAACAAATGATTTGGCGTTGGTCGCACTGAAACCCGGTGTCGACATGGCTCAACCTAGTTTTTCCTGGGATCATGGAGAAAGCGAATATTGATACTTCTGGGAAAGCGCCAAAGTAAGTAGGGTTAGACTGTTGTGAGACTGGCACTCAGTATTTTTAATCATCTAGGGTTCCCACGTCAGCGGAATCTTTGGACCTTTTCCGGCATGTGGCGTATCTCGGGCCGAAAATATCATCCTCTTATATTGCGGCTCGTCATCAGAATCCTATCTCTTCCCCACCTTCCCTGGGTCCCCGCCATCCTCACCGCTGGACAAACGTTATCCACCGTCCATGCAGGGATCCCTTTTCGCGCTTCTCCTCATAGGCATTGTCCGTGCCGCGCTGCAGAATATCACTGTGGACGACACGTCCCCGGATATTGTCTACGGGGGCCAAATATTCCAATGCGCCCCCGATACGTGCCCCCCGATATTGACAGAAGGGCTGTTCAACAAGTCAGCAACGGTCACGATGGGATCTATCTCCTTGAATTTCACTGGTGCATGCTCTACGCCCTCAGCGTGCCATTGAGGCCGACAGGTTTGTTCAGGAACAGCGTTTTATGCGACCATCGCTACCGTCGGAACGGCCGGATATAGCCTGGACGGAGCCAACCTGGGGAATTGGACGATCAACCCTGAGCCAGACATCCCCGGGGAGGGGAGCTTCAATATCTCACAAGTAAATCTGACGAACCAGCTCCATACGATAGTCATCGCTCCCTCATTCTCCAACCTCGACGAGACGATAATTGGGTTTGATCGTCTGATATACACGTACGTGGTTGGGCCTTCTATACATCACTCATGCTCGGTTGAAAGCAATTTTCTCAGCGCTGTTGTGCCGGATGGCAAAAAGAGCCATGTTGGCGCAATTGTGGGCGGGGTGATAGGCGGGGTGGCTGTGATTTTTGTGGCGCTCTTCGCGGCGATGATTGCGCGGCGGCGAAAGCTCATCGTACGGCGCAACCAGCGCAAGAGTGCTGTTCTGCGTAGTTTGACTGCTGCTCGGCCATATGGAACAACGGATCTAAACGATGGGGGGAATTCGCCCGCGTCAAAATCGCTTTGAAGTGTTGTGTAATTCTATTGTATGCTTGTACTCACGGATTGTACAATCGCCTGAATATCTAACACGATTACGGTCCAGTTTAAACCGAGTCATCTTCGTCCTTGGCAAGAACGCAAGAACTGTTGCAATTCCGAGGCCGCCACTCGCTGTCACCTGTCGCCGTTGACTTGGTACATTGGGCAACAGTATGCTATCTCCTATCTTGCCTACTTACACTCTCTTTGGATTAATTCTCTCCACTTGCTCTGTAGTTAGTTATATTTGTTCCTGCCAGATATTGCCACTCTTATTATAAAATTATGCCGTCTGTCTGAAGCTATTTAAGCTCCGCTTAAATCTGTACCGGCAAGCGAAATTGGTGGTAAGCGGGGCTTCGAGGTCCCGAGCGCGTCTCCGGTGTCGAGTTGGCGAGTGGGGTACCGAGGGACGAGCGGGTTAGCTAACGGACCACCAAACCCGAAATCTCGCGCCACGCGCTCTTGCGCTCACGATTGTAATAGCCGACCCCTCTTCAATGCGTCCGCTGAGTCACGAGTGGTGATAAGTAATTTGGAAGTTGGCGCTGGACCATTATCTGTAGACGCTGAAATGGTCTCAGTTTCCGGGGTCTTCGATTCACGATGTGCTTGAGGATGTGATTGGGTCGAATCGGATGACTCGGAGGATGTATTCGTGCCAAACTGAAGAATCTTTCCAGTCAAGATCGGGCTGGGTGAAAGTGCCGCGACTGCCGCGGCACTGACGCGCATTGCCGCGCACTGACGCGGTTAGACGCGGCAGTGGCTGTGCTACTGCCGCGGCGTGAGGGGTAAGTGCCGCGCTGCCTCTTTCTCTTTCCACATGGAGTGCTGGATCACATTTCAAGTTGTCTGAGGTTTTCACAATCAAAACACATCGCCTGGGCCCCAAAACCCCTGTCCAGAGACATTTCGACAAGTGCACCCGAATCAATCCCAATATATGACTGAAACATGACCAGACTGGTGTTTTCCACTATGTCTGAGCTCCAATCACAAACTAAGATACCCCAAGGGCATTTTATTTCACTAGGGGACCTTGTGCATTGTTCCAGACCACCATATTCAACAGTGAACTCCTCGAGGACATAGTGTACCACCTACAATGCAGTACACCATGTTCGATTAAAGTTCCACAGAATATCTTTGTGACTGCCCGGACTTTAGCTTTAGGTTGATAAAAAGACCCTGTTTTCACCTTAGGTGGAATGAACACAAGAATTATGGAATCATTCCACGACTTTATTAAACGGTGATCCCAACTGCCGGCATGTGAATGGTAATAACAGCTTACCAGGAACAACCCTGTGGAATAGAGACACAAGCAATTCAAGCTAGCCAAACTCAAAATTGAGACGCAAACTCACAAGCCTCACCTCGAGAGTTATAATTCTTGAAATTAAAATCCAATTCAAAGGCATTGAAACGGTACTGCCGCGTGGTGGTCTGCACAACATCTGTCTTGAATCGGGTGCTCTAGAACAGGTAAGCAAGCCACTTGTAGTGCCGGGACACCAACACTTTCACCAGGATTCCTAGTGATATGTCACGCAGTTCGGGCTCCAATGCCACTAATATTAGCTGAAAATGAGGTACACCGATAAGTTGTGTGATCGAATTTCTCCAGGGAAAGCGTAGAAGTTGGGAAGTCATGTTTACTTATTTCTGGAATGTGTTATGGTCTCTGTGAATTTGACTGCACCCAAAATTGCTGGATGTCTTGAATTTCCGCAATACATGCTTTCTGAGGTGCTCGAGAAATGCTTGACATTGAGTTGGACCCTCTGAACTATGAAGTAAAGTTCTTGACTGTGATTTTTCGCCCAATCCAGTTCCATTATGCCGTTCTTTGCCATTCAGCCTCATACCTTTACTATTTCCATGGTTCAACTCATTCAATGGCTGCCAAATATTGAGGATTGTGGATCCCCGGTAATTGAATTTGACACCGGACATGCCTGGCCAATGGTTCAACTTCGAATCAGAGTGGAGGCGATTGGCCATTATACTCACAGGTACTCTTGACTTACGGTGGGTTGAACTCCGTGAACTGTGTTCCATCTTGCCGCGGCACCTGTGAGAGGCGTAACCGCACTGGTACACATTTTTATATCTAGAAATTCACCTCAACAGTGTCCCAACCTGTTGACAGTGAATGGACAGTCCACGCCATCAAAGTAGATAGTGCACAGAGGAGTTTAGGATATAATGGACATCATTATGGTGTTCAGAGCTCAGTGTATATACAGGAAGGCAGTATCTAGAATGTACCACAACTATCTAAGAGACTGAGAATAAGTAATATGATGAGTAAGAAGGAGTCGGGTGGAACATGGGGGAAATAATGTATGCCCGAGATGCCCAAAATACAGCACATATGCAGGTCATTGCTCAACTCATAGTGAAAGGGAAATGCAGACATAACTATTGAATATGCATCTTCTCCGTTGTACTAATGAAAACTCCATCAATTTGGCTGAGGTTTGAGACGGGCATACAACTTCAACATCTAGTCTCTCGCAGAAAATTGATCTCATACCTCGATTTTTTGAATTAAACATCGAGGTTTGAAAGTGAATGTTCAGGGACATCCATGGTAAAGAAAGGACTGCAGGAAAACAAGAGGAACTTAACAAGGCCCAAAATACACCGGAATGGCTTTTTGTTTGCAGACAGGAACTATTTCTTTCCAAAATATCGGCCTGGTTCCTGTCCATGCTTCGATCTGAGATACCCTGCAATCCAATTTATTACTTGGTCACAGTTCACCCCACAGAAACAAAATTTACTTCCTGAAAGCCCGATCTTGAATCATATAAATTCCATATAATTATTACTGTGGCACCGATGCACACCGGTGACTGCCACGTAAAGCTGCGGCAAACCGCAAATTAAAGAATCAGTTAAAGACTTTTCAACCCTCCACTCAATGCTGGAATCCTTGCTGGGCTCACTGGAACTGCCAGGGAAGCAGTCACAGCCAGTGTGGAAAGGATCTGATGTGAAAACCATATTGAAAAGCATTATCATAGCAAGGGTTCCAGGAAGACAAGCTGAGTTCTCAGTTATCATTTTCATGCTTTAACAGTTCGGTCCGGTGCGTGGGGGGTGCCGGGTTGAACCATGGGGGCAGCTATTCCGTGAAGAAGGGATCGACCAATTGCTTTCCGGGTTCAAGAACGCAGCCTTGTCAAAAGAGGTGGTCAATGCGTGTGGTGTGTCAATATTGGCGAGGGTGAGCTAAAGTCCAGAGGTAATGGGGTTGAAATGTCTGACATGCCCAGCTGTAATTTCCAGGAGATAAATATGCTAAGATCTCAAGTAAAATTGAACATGGGTCAACCTATCACAGAACTTTCAACGCAAATTGTGCTCGCTATCCAATTGTGAAAGACATGAGCACCTGAAAGTGCTAGACTCCTGCCAGTGTATTTGATTTGCAGAAGAACAACATCCCTGGCCATCTTCGACCTGATTTTGCATCGCTGAGAAGGCAAGCATTTACCAGGTTCAAGTGTGTGCGAAGGCGAAATAGAACCTAAAGGAGGTTCAGGGTTGGTGTGCCACAGTTGCATAAATGGAACACGGCCTCCCACCTTGGCATTCAGGGCGAAGTATCTTGAGCCTGACCTGAACTGCAGCTTCCCAGCACTAGGGAACACATATAGTTATAAACCAACTCAATGCTTTGGGTACATGCGGCCGCAGTTGGCGAGTATTTGATTGGTGGTTTCCGGCGCTGTACTCATTTGTACAATGAGAAGTGTTCAAAAGTAATTCCATTGGATGAGACGAGAAGAAAGAATCAAGTCAAACATTGGGATACATTTTTAACCCTTGTATTGATGGGTATTTCAGCCTTTCGGGGGGTCAGAACAATGTATTTGGATCGATATGACGCTCTCCAGCTTAAATCTGACTCCAGGAATAGGTTTAAAGAGAAATAAAGGCGGCGCGGCACATCTCCCCTTTGCCGTGGCAAAAACACAGCCACAGATTCAACCACAATATTGTGACTTTATTACTCGCTCAACTGTGTCATATGTATTCCAATTGGGACTTTTAAAGTTCAATATGCAATATTCCATTTTCCTTCCAATCTTGACAACTTTGGAACAGAAATCTTATTTCTAGGCCCAAAATCTCTCTGCATCTCTTCATTTGTCACAAACAGTGATCGAAGGTCAAAGACCAGTCATGACAATTCTGTTCCAAAGTTGCTCAGATTGGGAAGGAAATGGAATCATACATGTTCAGGACTACATTAAGTGAAATGAATATCATACAACACAGTTGAGTGAGCAACAAAGTCAGTGCCGCGCACCAAATGGTTACATCAGTGGCTGTGTTATTGCCGCGGCAAGAGGGAGAAGTGCTGCGCCGCTTTTATTTCTTTCCACACTCATTCCTGGACTCCAATTCATGCTGGAAAGTGCTATATAAGTCTCAACACATAGTTTTGAGTTCAAAAAACATTGAAAAATCCCTTCCAATAGATCAGGTAAAATCTATCCCAATGTATGACTAGATCCCTTTTATTCTGTGCAAAAATTCATACAATATCCAAAGGAATCACTTTTCAAGACGTTTTCATTGTCCCCATGAGTTAAGGCGCAAGGCAGGACCATCTAAACGAGTGGTACTCTCCAATTGTGATTGCAATGTCTCCAAAGTGTTCAGTTGAACTATACACTGTGTTTTCTGCCTAGTGCTGAAAGGTTGCTGAAAAGTTTCACTTCGATTCAGGTTCGAGGAACCTCTCCCTCAATGCTTCAGTTTAACCCGGTTCGATTCAGGCATTTGCTTTGTCTTTGACCTGAACTTGCCTCAAGTTCATTGTCAATTTTGTTTCAAAGACATTCAAGCCTGGCATTCAACATGGCCAGGGATGACATTTTTCTCTGAATTCCACTTGTGGGTGCGTTATTGAACCCAGAAACAAATTGGTCTATCTCATTTTCGTGTAATATCTTGGTAATATCAGCTGTTTATTCTCCCATTCAAAGGATACGGATTCTCAATGTCTAGTCAATGCTGAATGAAACGAGCTTATCAGTGACTGTCGCGACGCAACAGGGAGTCCATTGGCCAGTGACGCGCACTGCCGCAGTATTGACGCGCATTGACGCGGCACTGACGCGCACTGCCGCGGTATTGACGCGCATTGTCGCGCACTGCCGCGCCATTGACGCGCCGCTGCCACGCAGTTGCGGGGATTTACTGCAGCAAACTCCGCATTAAAAAGAGGTCTTAAGACCTTCAAATCCCCCATGGAATGTAAGAATACTCATCCCACTGCCCAGCAGTTGTAGCGGTTGCAGTTTCGGGTACTTTGAAGGGGAATCAAGGCAAAACACACTTGGAAAATATTGTTATATTGACCAGAAGCACTCTATTGACAGATCTCAAGCCATTAATAGGTATTTCTATGCTCCAGGAGCCTGATTCAGATTGCAGGAAAACCAATTTTGATTTCTAGTCATAAATTGGGATAGGCGCGGCAGTGCGCGGCAATGCCGCGGCAGGCGCGGCATTTTCTCCTGGCCCGTCAAGATCTTTCAAGTTTTTGGGGTCCAGAGTCCAGACTGCCCAGATCAACGCAGCCAAGTCCGGAAGTGCGGCAGTCGTATGGGGGTGGAGGTTGGTTTGGCAAGCAGAGCTAACTCAAGCAGAGAGGAGACTGTTGCTTGGTGATGGCGTGGGAGAAGAGCCGCGGAGCGCCAATAGCCTGAGCGCCAGAAGTAAACAATCGCCAACATCGTCCCTTTCTGCCCGAACTTCCACGCCGACTTTAACGACAGTGCTCATTCTCACGGCTCACCAATTCGAAGCTTTATCGATTCAAGATCATGAACTGCGCTGTATCTCTACACTGACTCGGAAAAAGTATTGGATCACCTGACCAGTGAAAAAGATCGCCATGGTGCGCCGTCCCCCAACCATTTCCTCACCATCTCCGGCTCTCATAGGATACCCTCCATGGCTCGCTACCCATATGAATAAATTTAGAATTTTACTCCAAGATCTCGGGACAGTAGAAAGGAATTAATGATCAGTGGTGATCCAATTATAAATCTGCTCTTGATCCATTTCCAGAACTTGGGTCAGAGATGGTGCGCAACAACGGATTAAAATCCGAAAATACTATGGGACATTCATGATCAGATTATGCACATCCTGCATGAAATTCATGCTCGCTGAAGCTTTTTTTGTCGTACCATCCATCAACCAAACTCCCACCCACCTTTGTACCTATCTCCGATGATATGAGCTGAATTTGGACCCAATTCGTGGTTTTTAGGCCTGCCCATTAGTACAAAGTCTGGAAGGAATCATATAGTCATCCTACCATGCATTGAACCTGGAAATAACAGCTCCAAGGGAATAAATTGCGGTGATTCCGGTTAAACACACTTCTGTTGTGCACCAAGTAATTTTTAGAATCCCTCTTTTGCAGAGAGTAGATAGTTCAAGTGTCTATACTTTGGTCTCTGAATGTGCTGGGAGTCTATTGGAGCAATACTCCGATGGTTCCGGGATGATCAACGATGGATTCAGTTCCCTGATGCTGATACACTGCTCTGCTATCATGCACCCCAAAACTATTGTCTCCGGCTGCCTGTTTTAACCATTTCTATTGGAAGAATTTAAGTTATTGACATCTGCTCTGACCGTTAAACATCCCTACAATGCACTGGAACCCTGAGGATCAAATTTGTCATCGTCTGATTATAGCATCCTCTTGCAATAGGTGGTGGTTGAATCAAATTGATACGCTGTTCGGCTTTTTGGCCTCCTTTGGTGATCCAAAAGAGTACTGGGTCTTTTTTGATACATATGGGCCTTGAATTCATCCATTTTGAGCATATTGGGAATCATCAACATCAACATTCACAGAAAAACTTTGATGGCAACCCTAACCACCCTATGCTTTCGCTCAATATGAGCATCTCCAGGGCATTTCAGATCATTGTGGCGCCCGATTGCCCTTCAAGATCATTATGGCATGGCATAGTCTCAACATTGCATGTGAGTTCATTCCTGTACTGAGTTTGTGACACTGTTGGGCCCCAAACATTCTTAGAGTCACCAATTGTTGTATTTAACATTCTGCCCACGTGAATGAAGGTCTGGGAGCCTTACAACACCTGGTACATACAGTAATGTGGTTTTAAAGTGTATTTGCGCAGCTGTGGCCAATTGCCCCCCATCATTGCGGCAGTTTGAGCTGAAAGGTGAGATCAGTTCCAAATGCGGAAAAAGAATTGGATCACATGTGCGCGATGTTTATGTCATTGCTGGCCAATGAGGATGAATTTCTGCCTATCATTTCCGGAGAAGGTAGGACGCTCCCCGGCGTCCCCAATGCACCACAGGTCATGTTTAATGCAGGTGTATTCTGTCCACAATACACACTGAAATTTTTGAAACCTGGTGATCCAATACTTTTTCCGAGTCAGTGTATGTGCTCTGTCTTGAAATGAAATTCTGTTCCGGGGGTCTTGTCCTCGTTGCAATTTCCCAAAGGGTTCGGTTCTCCCTTGCTCTCCTAGACCTGTCAAATTCCTCCCTGGATCTTCTCTTCCAATTTCACGACCAGCAAATTCATGCTCGCTTTACCTGGCATAACACCAAATGCTAGGTAGCAGGACGGCTTCCGCTGCCGCCGCGTGCTGACTCCTGCGTTCCCCTCTTACTAACTCGGGATCCAAATGTAGGTGCACCTTCAACCACTCCCGTCCATTTCTACTCCGCCGATCTGCGCAGTCTTCCCCTGTGAGCCTTTTATCTTTTGGTTCACTTGACCGTCCCTCTCTCGACATCCAGCTCCCGAATCTCAAACAGACACAGGAGATCCCACAATGAATCGAATCGGACATGGTGTATAAACACGGCCAGACTTCATTCATCCAAGTTTCGTTCGCTGGCAATGACGGGTTCGACTCCCCGCGTCGGCATACACTAACGACAACCACTTTGTTTCTTCAGCGGCGAGCACTGGCGGATACCCATCCCATTCAGGCCCAGAACTCTAATCTCTTCAACTAGATCCACGCCTTTCACTCTGCACGCTTCTTCCTCGGTCTCTCTAAATTCTCTCATACCTTTCCCTCCTCTCAATTCGCATGCATTCCCTACTTCAGAGGGCAAGCCCTATATTCAAGTCGCTGTCAATTAGGATCCGAAAAATCCACTGCCCCCGCCTGTGAATCGGTGCGCCAACTCGTCCCATTTCCCGAATTCATATCCCGGGATGCTAAACATTGCAGCGTTGTACCTCCGACCCCTGTAAGTCATTTATCTTTTATCTGGTCCTGAGACACAGTCAAGAATCCGACGTGATGTATGGACGCGGCCAGACTTCACCCAAGCTTCATTGGCTGGCAATGCGGGTTCGACTCCCCGCGGCCGAATGAGCGTATGAGATTCAGTTTATTCTTCCTATCCCACCGCTAGACACTCTCTCCCTCCCCCTCGCGACCGGTCTGACCATAGATTCCCTGCGCCACTTTGCTCAAAACTATCCAAATTTAACGGATCTTGACGTCACCATACTGACCCAGGATCTTCCCGCGTTCACGACTACGGCCGTATGCAGGCATCCGCTGTGCGTTTTGAATGTGGGCGATTCCCCTTGCCCTGCCGCGACTTGGCCGGCGCTTGCCCGCAACCTGGATCGTCTCTTTCCGCGGTTGCGATCGCTGCGCGCGAGTGGGAATAACAGGAGTCGGTGGGCCGAGGTGGAGGCGTTGCTTTTTGTCCTGCAGTATGGCAAATTGCATGCCGTCGCTCAGAGTTAGATATTGTCAATGAATTTGTCATCTATGTAGGCAGCCCTGTACCAGCGATTTATCGCATTTCTCTGCTTTCAAAGTATTTCCAAACAAAGCTAATGAAGTTTTTACATGATTTGTGGATAATTTGATCCTTCGGGGAAAGCGTTAAAGTAAGTAGGGTTAGACTGTTGTTAGACTGACACTAAGTATTTCTAGTCATCTCAGGGCTTGAGGGTTCCCACGTCAGCGGAAGTTTTGGAACTGTTCCGCCATGTGACGTATCTCGGGCCGAAAGTATCATCTTCTTATATTGCGGCTCGAGATTCCTATCTCTTCCCACCTTCCCTCCGCCCCCGCCATCCACACCGCTGGACAAACGTCATCCATCGTCCATGCGGGGATCCATTCTCGCGCTTCTCCTTGTGGGCATCGTCCGTGCCGCGCTGCAGAATATCACTGTGGACGATACGTCCCCGGATATTGTCTACGGTGGCCAAATATTCCAATGTGCCACCGATACGTGCCCCCCGATATTAACAGAAGGGCTGTTCAACAAGTCAGCAACGGTCACGATGGGATCTATCTCTTTGAATTTCACTGGTGCATGCTCTACGCCCTCAGCGCGCCATTGAGGCTGACAGGTTTATTCAGGAACCGCGTTTTATGCGACCATCGCTACCGTCGGAGCGGCCGGATATAAGCTGGACGGAGTCCCCATGGATAGTTGGATGATCATCCCGCCGGATGGTCCAGACATCGAGCCCGGGGATGGGACTTTCAATATCTCACAAGTGAATCTGACGAACCAACTCCATACCATAGTCGTCGCTCCCTCATTCAACGACACCTTGACGATAATTGGGTTTGATCGTCTGATATATACGTACGTGGTTGGGCCCTCCATACATCAGTCATGTTCGATTTGAAAGCAATTTTCTCAGCGCTGTTGTGCCGGATGGCAAAAAGAGCCATGTTGGCGCAATTGTGGGCGGGGTGATAGGCGGGGTGGCTGTGATTTTTGTGGCGCTCTTCGCGGCGATGATTGCGCGGCGGCGAAAGCTCATCGTACAGCGCAACCAGCGGAAGAGTGCTGTTCTGCGTAGTTTGACTGCTGCTCGGCCATATGGAACGGCGGATCTACACGATGGGGGGAATTCGCACGCATCAAAATCGCTTTGAAGTGTTGTGATATTAGTGTAATTGTATTGTATTTGCTTGTACTTACGGATTGTAGAATCGCCTGGCGGCCTGAATATGTAACACGATTGCGGTCCAGCCCAAACCTAGCCATCTTCGGCCTTGACAAGAACATGCATAAAGACGAGGAAATATTCATGTTGGTTTCGGTTTGATTCAAATTTAATGGTTCGATTTTATTCAACCGACATTAGGCTGAAGCTATCTTTTAACGCCGCGTCACGCCTTTATCCTCAGCGACGACAATATCGTCCCGCACGAATATTTACGGAGCGATGCGACTTCACCGATGTTTTTAACCTTGCTGTGGCCTCGAGGAAGCAATCTAGTGCGATAGCTGAACATCGACACCCTCTGTTCAATATAAGGTTGGTCGGTGAGTATAAAAAGAGCCCATATTCTTCCGGGGAGCCATGCTTATTAATTGAGTCGCGACCCCTGGTGCGTGAACGGGAAAGAAGACATAAAAATATGTCCTGTAGTTGCTCCTGTTTGTATTGAAATTCACGTGAAGGAGCACGTGGTCGTGCTCGTGTTCAGTTTACGCACGAAATTAATTACGATGGATTCATAATTCTGTCCCAGACATGATTAGGTCCCTCCGGGATTCCGCTCGAGAAAACTGAGAATCACAAAACCGTTAATGCATCCACCATCTACGCTTCCAAGCCACTAAATCTTTGAGATAGGGGTGATGACTACGCTCATGGAGACGAGGGAGGAACAGCAAGTCAACATCGAATGCAAGATTCAAATTTTTCTTTTTCTATCAGACGCTCGTAGAGCTGCCCTTGCCAGATATGTCAAGATCTATCCGAAGGCAGGAATGGTACCATGAATGTACGCTGACCCCGATCACAAGTTTTTGGGAATTTACGTCTTCACAGCTGAGGAGAGAGACCGGATTATAGAGTGGTATCCAACGCTCAACTTTTCTCTACGCCAGGCGGATATCTTGAGCAGCCGCCAAATGGGAACCGGTCAATGGCTTTTGGATCATAATCTATTTGAGAAATGGAAGTTGGGTACCGGTAATATCTTGTGGTGTCGTGGGATGCGTACGTGTAACTTCTAACTTCTGTGAATTCATTTCTAATAGACGGTCCAAGCCGGTGCCTCTGGTGTGCCTCGTCATCTCTTAAGAGTACCGAAGTGCGCTAAATCGGGAAAAGCTCAATTATCTTCGACCACATCCGCAAAGAGGTAGAGGACCACATCGGTATGGCCATCATATACCTCAATCACAAGGAGATCGACGCACACTCTCCGTCGACGCTCCTGGCCAGTGTTTGGAGACAGATCATGCTGGGGAACCCCATCTCGGCGGATGTTCACCGGCTACACGAGGAACACCACGGGTCGCGCACAAGACCAACCTGCGATGAAGACCACATCCTGGTGCGCTCGATAGAAGGTTACTCCAAGGTCTTTATAATAGTTGTCAATGCGCTGGATGAATACCTGGAGGAGCCATGTTGTGTTCTGCTTGGCCATCTCTTTGCGTTGGGCTCCGCTGTCAAACTAATGGTGACTTCCCGACCCCACACTAGCATCTATCCCATCAATTCATTTGACACGCTGGAAATTCGGGCCACGGAGGCGGACCTTCGAAATTACCTCGATGGACGAATCCGGAAGTCTTACCGCCTCTCGAAGCACATCGCGAACGCCCCAGACCTGCGAGAGGCCATCGAGGCGAGGATAGTCCATTGTTACGACGGAATGTACGTACTTCCGCGGTTGGAAACATGTCGTGGCCTCAGGTTTCCGCTCGCAAAATTGCATATCGATTCCCTCGCAGCGAAGCTCACCGTCAGGGGCATCCGAGACTGTTTAAACACTGCCGCAGGACCTCAGCGGTACCTACGACGAAGTTGTGCACCGGATCAACCGAGGAGGATAAGGACCTTGCCTGGCTAGTTCTATCCTGGGTGGCGAATGCACAACGTCCATTGAAGCCTTTTGACCTCGGAGTGGCTCTTGCTGTTGAAGAAAACACCACAAAGGTCGACCCAGAAAGTGTTCTGGATACGGAAACAATGTTATCTGTCTGCGCAGGTCTGGTCGTGATCAACGAGGAGGATGATGCGGTCCGCCTAACACATTATACTGTTTAAGACTACTTGGAGCGGATACAGGATCGGGAATTTCCTCATTCTCAACATTACAACGACATGCATCACCTATCTATTTTTCGACATATTTCGCCGGGCCCATTGTAGCGGGTTCAAATTCTGCACACACTTTGTCACGACTTGGGCTATGCCTTGAGCTTCATGCTCGCGGGCAGCCTGAATATGACACCAAGGAACTCATATTATCATTTTTCACCGAGTGTTCTGGATGGGTGGAGTTGTGGAATTGCTTCCATCTGGAGCAGATACCGCCCTCATGATCAGGAACGAGCAGCCTTCAATTTGCACGAAATCACGCCATGCTTAATACCAGAAGATGGCGTCGACCGACGACAGTCGTGCTGTGTATATGGCCATCGTACGAGGGCACACAGCCGTGGCCCGTATTCATATCGGCAATCGCCCTTACGTCGAAGCTCTGGGTGAATTCTACGCCCCCACATTGGAGGTTGCTAGGTCGAAGGAGAATGAAGAGGCTGTTCACCTGCTCATTCCACCCAGTGCCGCTAACAGGTGGTGGTCCCAAGCCCCGACAGAACTCCGCATTGCGTACAATCGCGCCCATCGCGCAATCGTCAAGGACGACCCCGCTCACCCAACCGGGGACGTCGTGCGCACGGCGAAGAACGAGTACCACAACGCCATCTGTCGCGAGAAGCGTGCATTGGAGGGAGTACATGATCATCGGCACGGCTTTGGGTTCACGGGGCCTGGGCAGTTCCGCGGAACAGAATCCACATCGTCATGTTCCAATTCAAAGCCGACGCCAACCCGGAGGCCGTACGTTCCTAGCCTTTCGGCCCGGAAAGACCGCAATCGCAAGGTAATTCGGGGAGAACTGACTGAATATTGACTGGCGAAGTGAGACGTTCTCTGTGAGTCGTTCAGCTCTTTAACAAACATTCACCTCATCTTCAAGTCCAACAACACAAGAGAGCATTACTTTTAGGAGTAGGATAGAGATTTCGAATTCAAATGAAAATGGTTGTACTGGAAATAACTGCGCTGATAGCCCGCACACACGGAGATGCCAGGCGGAAGCGGAGGGCTGGTGCCCTTGAGCACCTTCGTAACGCCGTGGCCGCAGGCGGGAAACCCGTCGACGAGCATTCAGCAAAGAAAGTAGAGTCAGCGATGGATTTGAAGATAAGTCGAGCAAAAATATCCAAGACGGCGACGGAAAATCAATGGCACCATATGAGGGGAAGGAAATGTACAAATGAAATGCAATATATGTGCGAAGGCGGTGCCGCGAAAGAACACAAGATATTGGAAAAATTGTGTCCAAAGGAATATCGAGGAAGACAGAACGCAAAAGCCATGGAGTGCAATGAAACAAAATCCACTTCGATGCCCCACCGCCGCGCGGGGACGAAATCACATCCCCACATTCTCCCCGCGAGCGCCATGTGGTGCACGCTGAAAGGCGCCGCTGCCGCCTCGAGGAACCCAGAGGGCGCGCGTGGAGGGCGTGCGCGGAGGGGTTGTGGGTTAGAGAGAAGGTTCTGGGGAGAAGCGTCACTGGCTGAAGTAACCTGAAGTGAGAGAGGGAAAATGAACAGGAAATGAATGGAGAGAAATGGGAGAACGCGCGTGAGAGATGTGAATGCCTAGCACACCCGGCCTTCACGAGGCGAGCGTGCTATGCGCCCCGTGGAGAAACAGCACAACATAGCAGCAAGGCGCTGTCCTCCAAGTGCCGCCACAAAGCGAAAACGTCGCGGTGTTGGAGGCGACCGCGGGTGCGGGCACCTTTACCACGAAGTCTGCCTCTCCGAGCAGCGCCAAGCTCTCGCTCCACCCACTCACGAAACCGATTCCATCCACTCCCCGAAGTCCCCAAACGCGGAATCCGCGCCAAACGCATAACTGCCGCGGGAGCGAGCACCCACCACACCAACACACCACCCTCTCCCGTTAAGGCACCTTCCCGCCCACTCCCCATAAACTCGAGTTGGCACTGGCGTTCGTCCCCGCAATGCCAAATGCCTAAATCCGAGCCATACGCCCAAGGGCCTCGGTAAGCAACGCGTAAACCACGTAGGATCACCTCCCGCCTTCAATATAACCTCCGAAATTTCAGCCAAACACGAAACTAGTTCGGCTAGCAAAAGTCGACTTTTGCGAAATGCCAAAAAGGGAAGACGCACACGACACGAGAGAGAGTGGAGGCGGAGGAAGGAAAGTGAGATGAGACGCCAGGGGAGAACGCGCTCGCGCGGCAAAGTCGGTGGCAGGGCGAACCCGCCTGCACAAGAAGATTAAGCGACGCCAGGGGGGCATAAGAAACCTCGTACGCAGCTGGTTCCCTGTCGTTCCCCGCCCGCAAACTATCCGTGCGCGCAGGAATCTCCTCTCCTCCTCCAAAACAATAAATGAAACAGAAAAGCCCGCACTCACCCTAACCTCCTGACGCTAACGAAGCCTGGCTGGTACGGAGCACGCACTGCCAGCCGGCGTCGGACGTCCGGGCTTTGGTACCGCAGGGGCCACCACTTTTCTTGGTGGATGTCGTGGGGGGGAGGTTCCTGCGAAATTGAAGACACAAATAAAAGTGGAAACAACAGAGAGCGGGAATAGAGAGAAAGACGTACCGCCGGCGTACGACCCATGACTACCGTAACTCGGGCAATTCCTGCTGCCGTCTGCAGCTCGACGCCGTCTGCGAGTGCCCGCCTCGACTCCCTCCTATACGCCGATGTGGATGTTTTGCTACCGTCGCGTTCCGGGCGGACGAGGAGACCGTCCGGGCGCTGTGTCCTTCGCTTCCATGCTCATACCTATGGGCCGAGCTCGAAGGCGATGACGGGGAGTAAGATAGACGAAAATGCAGAGCAGTGCGTGTGAAAGACGTGCGCGAGCCTGCGACCTCGGAGGCGGTGAGCACGGCGTAGAGTGGGGTGCCGAGTTAAGTGAGGGACGAGTGGGCGTGGCGAAGATTTGGTGGAAGCAAAGAGGACACCAGGCGGCGCGTGGGCGACAATCGCGCAGGCAAAAGGGACGCGGGCGACAAGCACGGGCCGAACGGGGGCCGCCATGGGTGGGCGAAAGAGATGGGCGTCGGAAGGCAGCCAGTCGTTGTTGTTGTGGTGGTATTAGGGCCTATCTGGAAGGGATCGATGTTATGAAGGCGTTCGAAGTCGAGGAAAGACGAGTTGGGAAGGGGGGAAGTGGGGTCGAGGTAAAATTCGAATTGGTGAAGAGAAAAGATCCAAGAATCAGAAGATTGATCGAATGTGCACAGCTTGAGCACCGCCGCTGATGAGATGCACGGCCAAACATCTAACCGCCCGCGTCCCTGAAAGGAAGACGAGTGAGTGACTGACCGATAGAGGAATGTGGGCCGGGGCATTGCGACCTCAGTGAGTGGAGAAGTGGTGAAAATGTCATTTGACAGTTTTACCTCTGTGCATGACTCGGATTGAAGTTGTTGGGTTTACTTTTCTTAGCCTATCAAACTGGATACCTAGGAATTTACTGCCTATCATCCTGCCCCAGATCCTCCTGTAAGCATCCCCAGAAAATGTGCGCTGGTCTACGCGTACATTCAGCCCCTCCTACTTGGAGCGCGGCGTACTCAGGACGTTGCCTATGACAGAGCGGCGAGGCGGCGTCCAGGCGGCGGGCAAGCGGAGCGGCAAACGTGTGCGCGAGTCTGCGACCTCGCAGGCGCGGCGTAGAGGTGGCGTAGAGGTGAGGAGTGGGGGGCTGAGCGAGGTGAGGGAAGAGCGGGTGGTGACAAAGACGCAGTGGAGGCGACGAGGACACCGCCGGGTGTGTTGGGTGGCGCGGACCGAAGGGTGTGCGTGGGTAAAAGGGATGGCATTGGAAGGCAGTCGGGGTGGTGGTAGTGGTGATAGGGTAGTCCAGATACGAGACACGCCGGCAGGTGGTGGGTGAGGTGTTATACGTTGGAAAGGTTAGAGTTGTGGTAAGAGGGAGAAGGGGCACACCTTCTAGGGAAGTCGACGGAGGTGATTAAACGTCGCAGGCGTTCGAAGTTCGAAATCTGGGGGCGCGCGCATCGGGCCATTGGCATTGCGGAAGCCTGGTCAGAGTTGCCGAAAGGGGGGATCAAACGGGCCGATCTGAGGGAGGGTGCCCAGTTGCAGTCGATCTTGAGGCAGTCGGATCAAATGCCAAGGAAACCAATCAAATGCTTCGGCATTTGATTTCACTGCGAACTCTCTCTACAGTGCCATACCACAACCAACACCCAACACCCACCCGCTCATTCGCGGCCCCGACTCTCACCGGAGAAAATTTGGAAGGAGGATTAGGCGGCAGGGCCCAAACTGCGTCGGTGTCGGTGTCGCGCCCCGAGTCTTCGAGTTGCATTCGCTAATAGGCCAATGCCGATAGGCTCGTAACCAGCCTGCCTCCGATGAGCAATAATTTTGGGTGAGCCAGTTGCCGTAACAAGCTCGCCTTGTCAGAACACCGTGGCAGACTGGTTACAATGATTGTGCAGTGCTCTGCCGAGAGGTCGTTTTCGATTCTCGTCTATACCGGTTGTACACGCGCCCTTCCTTCCTCATCTGCTCCCCTCTCTCACCTCCGCAACACACCCTAACCTATTATCCACACTCTTCGCTCTCACTATTCCTATTTGTCGCGAAGGCACGCTAACGCAATGGCATACAGGGGATGGCCCCAAGTGCCTCCCTTTTATAGTAGTGTATGCGAGTAGAGCGAGACTTGTTCCGGATTTCAAAAGGATCAATGGAAACTGAGATGGGCAAGAAGAATCGTCGAAGTCGGTGCGGAAGTTGAGCGGCAAGTCCGATCTGAATTCAGAATTCCGTCGACTACATATCTAAAATATCTGACACCAATCGCCCACCCGAGCGGTTACGAGTACTTATGTAATTGTTCATAATAATCCCGAAGGGCCATTTTGAGGCCTCGGTGAAAGTCAGTATACAAAATCTGTACAATGCTCAATAGTGGCTGTGTTGAATACTCAATAGTGGCTATGTGAAGGCAAACTCACAAGAAAGACTACACTTTTTCTGATGAAAATAGTGGCAGTGTTTGCTGGTGTAATCAGCATTCATTTTGCTTGAGTTTGAATCCCAGCCATGTCATTTATTTATGCCTGGCAGGTTGACGCGGTGCAGTTGATTTTGCATTGCTAAGACACATAGTGGTGGCACTGGATTACTTCATTGTACAATCCATAATTTTATCATGGCGCAATCACTCCAAAATGTAACCCAGGTCATGCCTAGAATTCCAGAAGAGTACAAAATTCCGAATTTTGAGTACAATTAAACACACAGTCAGTTGGGACCAACACGGGAACAACCGGTTCTAGAGTGAATCAAGCCACCATTCCTCCTCCCAGTTCAATTGACTGGGTGGTCCAAAATGACAGAGGCCGATAACCAACATGGTGCTGGTTTATGGCTCACTATTGTGGAACCTAAACAGGTACAAGACATAAAAAATCAGCACATCTGATATTCAATACATCCAACACTGGGCCCGCCGGCCTCCAATGGGGCTTGTGGCCTGCGAGGTCTGTAGGATGCTATTTGGACCCAATGTTCCTGAGGCGGACAAAAGACATGTTGTGTCGAAATCTTTTCCCCTACTCCACAAGAGTAAAAAGGTTCAAACCAAAGTGGGCAACTAAAATGCATAAGTGCGAAGTTCTGCCAAGCTATGCTATGGCCCCATCCCCCAAGTTCATTAATAACCTATCGCCAGCATAATCGTGGCGAGGATATTTTCGTATGAGAGAACTCCGGCGTAAGTAGATAGTGGACAAGAGCCGGTAAGCGCGTGTACTTCGCACTGTCACTGGTTCGGGTTATTCATTCCATTTTTGATGCTAACAAGCGGCTGCTTTTGAGGTTGGAACCTTCAAAGAAGGGTTCACTCGTTGTCACTAGTGGCACAAAAACCATGCACTTTACCCAGGACATTCATATAGCTAAGCAACTCATAAATATACTAGTAAATTGAATAGACCAGACAGTTGGATTCCTGTGCCGCAACGATCTACCGTTATTGCTAAGATAAAACTCACAAAATTGATTAACACACCTGGTCAATCGCACTGAGCGGGGGTCACTGGTAAAACATATCTGGCGATCTCGATATCAGTGTAATCTAGGTTGGAAATAAAGTTCAGTCTTTCCGATTCCGAGGTTGTATAGAAATTGTCCTGTTCAGTCTCCTGATACAAGCGGTAGAAAGGGACACTGCCGCAGACTTGAGTTGGATAAATGTAAATGGCGGTGTCAGTCAGGATGTATCCACTCTGCAAAGCGGCGTCTCGCTCCGTGGTCGAAATCGTATAAAAATTGTCTGTTCCAGCGCTGGTGTAAAGGCGATAGAAGCGGACCGCCGACTCTTCTGGCGTGTCAAAAACAAAGGCAGCGGCGCCTTGTACCGGATACGTCGCTACGACGGCATTGAGCGAATTAATGTCGGTGGTGTAGTAATGGTCGACGACGGTTGGATTATATTGCCGATAGAAGAGTAGGGCATCTGTGGGATCTCCACAGGTTTGGGGGGCACGTGTCTTAATGTGCGAGATAAGTCAAGATTTACGGTTTGAAACATGTCAGACAAACCTCAGCTGGGCCAGGGTTCACTGCACTGGTCAATCCAACCACCACGAAGAGAAATATTGCAGATAGGGTATAATTCATGGTTGAAAGGGGGGAAATGCCATTCAAGGTTATCACTCACCACTTATGTACCATGGAAATGGTCGAGACTTCAGAATCGAGTTGAAAATTTGTTGGTAACTGGCGCGCCTGTCGGACCGAGGTCTGATGGAATGTGCCTGCGCTGACAACGGAAGTTACCTAAGTCACAATACCCAATCCGCGGCTCGATGGCGCAGACACCTGCAGTTCCAAGTTGACATCCAGGATAGAGAACATTTGACAGTTATAGAAGTCATCTTGACTTCGAGGTCAAAGGTTTATCAGAAGCAGCCGTCAACTTGAACGTTCACCCTTGGGTCGCATGACACTTCAGATATTGATAAATCAGGACGGATGACTTAGGCAGATGATTCGCACAGACTCTATTATCTGTGACTGCCTACCGGGCCACACTAGGTAGTGGGCCACTTGCATGATACAAGGTGTTGTGATGTAGAGTCTTGGGATTTGGTGCCTATGGGATAATATATGACCTATGAGGATATTGTATGTCAAATTTGGAGGCAGATTGACGCCGCGATCAACAGCTGTCAAAGGTTTTTCATCAAGATGTCGGCGTGTGGGCATCATTTCTTATCTCCGAAAGGCCTTTCCGCTTGTCTTTTGCTTATTTCTCCGCCAATTCTTCACCGATTCGCGAGTTTCGTGGCTTATTTTTATCCCTCAATGCTGGAGACTGGCGTAGCGTAGCACCCTACTTAAAAGCGAGTCTCATTCGCGTCTTGGACCCTTCGAGATCATCTCGAGTTGATGCCGCGTCGCACAAGCGGGCCACCTCGATAGCGACACACCCATCTTTGTTACGGTCCTGGAACTTGGTATGTCCATTCGAGACATGTAACCCACCATTTTCCCAGATGTATTTGGTTTTTAACTATTTGACTCCCTGTTCACGGCCCACCACTATCCCAAAGCATTGGATTTTGCTAGCGCATAAAGATGAATTTTTTGTGAAGGGTTATTGGTTTGTGGGGGATATCTCTCATGGATAGATATGTTCAGATATATCCTATGAAGTCATTTATGCCTTAATTTGGGATGTTGACACCCTCTGTCCCTTGTAGGCCGCACCATTCAGCCGACACCACAATTTCACCTATTTTCCTTGCTCAAAAAGGAAATAATTGCTGTCCTCATATACCTCAGATGGACCTTCTCAGTGTATAGAATTGTGTAATCAGATCTATTTAATGATTTGGAATACATTGGGATGCCCAGTATGAGTCCTAACGAGCGATTTAGAGGGGTGGCCCACTACCCCGTTCTTGCCATTTTGGGATACCCCAGGAAAATAAATTCGGTAGGCCATGAAACCGTAGTCTAAATTTGCGAAAAATATCTCTACTCATTCACAGGATGTATACCTTCGTTTCAGAGCCCATATACTTGTACCCATTTCACTTTATGCGCCGGATCAAGGTAAAAAATGCTAAGGTGGCCCGGTTCCCAGTCTCAGATAATACCGAAAAAGACCACGTTCAAAAAACCACCAACGCCAACTAAGTGACACCGCGTGCCAGGGCGTTACGCTCATGACCACTAATGCCCGCATGTGAGAACGGACTTTGGCCATGCTGCATGTCTCGACGGCGAGCCCACTACTCACGCTCTGTCGACCATAAAGGAGGTGTGCGATTCCGCTTGCGATAGCACGGCGTAGCGCATAAGCCGCTTCGGCGTTTCGGGCCGGAGACGGGGTGTGACGAAGAATATAGATACTAATAGAAAAGAAGACGTGAAAAAGACCTTACTTACGAAACGAAGGGGAGGACTCTGATTATCATCACTCTCTTTATAAAATTAAGCCTGTCTGTCCGAAGCCTTTTTAAACTACGCCAACAGCTTCAGTCCGAGTTTTTCCCTTTCTGCATCTCTGTTTCCGTTCTCAAGTTCTCATGCCGCAGCCAACTTGAACTCCTGTTCTGCTGCTCCGACCTAGGCGCTTAGTATGTTGCCGTTTCGTAGTACGAAACAACTGGGCAACATGCATTGGTATACACAACACAGTCGATGTTCCAAAAGGTGTGGTTCGGGTGCAGCGGTTCTGTGCGCCATTGCACAAAACCCGTGGACTTTCCTCAAAATCTCCTGAATTCATGAGCCATTCTATGTATTCTCCTGAACAAAAAAGATGATGAGCGCCTTGCAAACAGTTGTCCCTCAATCGCTTCGCTATTCTCACATGCTCTCTATCTTTGACTCGGAGTGGAGCCAATCATTGGGTTTCTTCCTAGTGGCTGGCGGGCGGCCGAAACAATCCGGCGCTGTCACATGTCACAGCTGTGGGATTCTCTTCATAACCAGCTGACCGCTTTCCTCACCCTCTCAGGGTCCTGAGGCTCAGCTACTCCTCAAGTGTGGATCTTCGTTCTTCGAAGTCCCATTTCATGGGAGTCGCTAGATCTTAATGGACAGTGGGCGATAAAGATCTTTTCCCATCACTTAACTATGAGCGCAAGGGTTTTTTTGGCGACCTGGAAGTCTGCCGAGAAAATAGATCACCCTCTTTATAAAATTATGGTCTACTGTCTGTCCGAAGCCTTTTCAAACTCCGCTGGCGATTCCTCAATCCGACATTTCCCCTTTTAACATCGTCTTTCTCATGTATTTTTGGAATCCGCCGCTTGGCTGGCCTTTGCTTCGGTCCGAGCATCGCGTCCGTCTTTCCGAAGCCTTTCAAAGGCGAGCCATCTCCGCCCTTCCGACATCCACTTGCTGAAAACTTTCATACAGGATGTTTCTTCCTTTTGCCAAGCTTAGGCAACTCAGAGAAGCTCAAGACAACTCAATTCAAGTCAAGGCAATTGAAATAAATTCTGCTTTCCATTTAGTCGGAATACTTGCAGTTACAAAAAAAAAAAGGTGGCCGATCCAGCCGTGGATGTCGGCTTTGGGACTGATAGCTGCGTTTGGCACTGCCGCACAATCACCCACCATCACTTCTCTTTCAAATACTACTTACTTCGGTCATGGTTCTGCCTTCCCTTCTTCCACTAAATAATTCAATGGCTAAATCTAGAAGGTAGAAATTAGGGCGTTTGCGGTGAGCCACCGGTGGCAACTGGTGGCTCCTTTTGCGGATTCCCCTCGAGGCCATTCAGCTTGAGCTAGCCACTATTTCATGCCCTCATTGGGAGCTCTAAATAGCAGCTCCAGCGGCCCTCAATGATTAGGTTTGGCTAAGGAAAATTAGCCATCAGTTGATCTGGTGGCTCACCGCAAACGCTCTATTTATCCCACAGAAGAGGATGCGAGGCCGCGAAGCCTCGAAGCCGCGAAGCGGCCGAGCAGCCACTTGTATAAGTAAGCAGTGCCTTGTCAGTGTCCGGCTCACTCTGGGAAAAAGGCGCGATTCTGCAAAGTGCAGTCTGAGAATCGACCACGATGCTGCTCTTCCAATTCTTCTCCTACATCTCCCTTCTCGCTCTCCCCGTCTCCGCCCAATCTTCCACCCAACCAACAGTCAAAACCCTCAACGGGACCTACGCCGGCACCTTCCTCCCTACCTTTAACCAAGACTTCTTCGGTGGAATCCCCTATGCCCAACCTTCTCGTCGTTTCGTCCCCGCTCAATCCCTCAATGAACGATTCAGCGAAGTGAAACAGGCGTCGAATTACTCGGTGGGGTGTGTAGGTATCGGCGAGGAAGATATTGGTTACGTGCAGGGGGAGGATTGCTTGACGGTTAATGTTATTAGACCGACGGGTGTGAAGCCGGGACAAGGGTTGCCGGTGTTGGTTTGGATTCATGGTAGGTTGTTTCTTTTTACTGCTGTAGGAATAAGCTAAGAGACGCTGACGGTGGCCTGTAGGTGGTGCATACGTCATGGGATCGTCGGACAATATCCGATACAATGGAAGTTTCAATGTTCAGCGGTCGGTTAATATGAGCAAGCCCATCGTAAAGCTCTCATCTTCCCTTCGGGAATGTTTCTAATCCTTTCGTAGATCTTCGCCTCCTTCAATTATCGTCTTACAGCCTATGGCTTCCCTGTCGGCGATGAACCCAGAAACGCTGGTCTACTCAATTTAGGATTGAAGGACCAGCGTCTCGCTCTCCATTGGATCAATGAAAATATTGCAGCATTTGGAGGCGACCCGTCGAAAGTGACGATTCAGGGTGAGAGGTACGTCAAGTCAAGTTGATTACTTTACTTCATTATGTACCAATGTCACCTGCTTTAGCGCCGGTGGAAGTTCCGTATTCCAACACATGCTTGCTTTTGGTGGGAGGAATGATCATCTCTTCCGTAGTGGTGCGTCCCTCTTATCCTCTTGTTTCCACTTGAATAATATTGAGTTGCCTCCAGTTATCTCTGAAAGCGGCTACTTCGCCCCCTTGATGGCCTCCAATCGCGCCGCCACATACAACGCAACATGGAACAGACTCCTCTCCATCACGAATTGTTCAGACATCGCATGTCTCCAAGCTCTCCCTCTTTCCACCTTCAACGCTTCAGTGGCGCGAGTTGGCTCAGGGGCCTTTAATCCGGTAGTTGATGGTGATTTCATTAAGGTGGATCCGGCAGGGCAGGTTAGTGATGGGGAGTTTGTGAAAGTTCCATTGATTGTTGGCGGCGAGTTGGCTTGTGCATTCTTTGATTCCGAGTACTGAATTACACGGAACAGCGAACTCGGACGAAGGGACTGAATTCATGACTCGCGGTGTTAATTTCGATTCAGATTTGGTCAATGCGATTCTGGCAAGGAATGCAAGTGCGTCCTTTCTTTTTATGCCAGTTTGCAGATTTTATATTGGTTTCGCAGCAAACTACGCCTTCACCAGTGCAGTAGATGTACAACAAATCTTGCAACTCTACCCCGATGACCCTGCTCAAGGCGTTCCTGTTGGTACAGGAGACGGTATACTATCGACTGGATTCCAGGACAAGAGAGTGAGCTCTCTGTCACTTTCAACTTGGGTCCAATTCCTCAGTGAGGCACTCTACACAGAGCGGGGCTTTCTTCGGCGACGCAGTCATGGTTGGACCCCGACGTGCTTTTGCCCAGGCCAATGCCAAAGGGGCAGCTACATTCTCGTACAGATTCAATCAACCGCCTTATCATTTCCCGATAGAAACTGGTGGTATGTCCTCTTAGGTACCTTTCTCGACGGGGTCTCTGATGAAGTTGCTGTTAGCTACGCATTTCTCTGAGGTTGCCTATGTGTTCAACGACCGAAATAACAACACCGCGTTACCCTCTAACCAGCCTCTTGGTCCTCGAGTCATCGACACCGAACTCGCTCTGCTCATGAGTAGCATGTGGATTTGTACGTTCCCCATCTCCCCATCTTCTGGTCATCCGGTCCATACCCCCTGCTTATGTTTTTCAGCTTTCACGCACGACCAAACCCCCAACAATAATCTCGTTGCCGGTGCACCCGTCTGGCCTTCGTATGGTCCGAGTGGCGGGCAGCATATTGTGTTCCAGGGATTTGGAAATGGGAGTTTCGTTGAAAACGACAATTTTAGGGAGGCGGGGATTGCATTTATCAATCAAAAGACGGTGGAGGTTGCGAAGGCTTTGTGAGTTCTTTCAGTTCGTAGGATAAGCAGAATTGTATTATCTACAAATTTAAACACTAGTACTGTCGGTGCCGTTCGCCACCTGTCAATAACTATCGAGGGTTTGACCGCCCCAAACCCTCGATAGTTATTAAGCATGGCATATGCCACCAAAGGCCTTTCGGGGCAAGCAGTGGCACCTAGCCATGGCAGGGAAGCTGTGCCACCCAATATATACCTGGTTTTGTTGGGTCCCTTTTTTTCGACCAAACAATGCCCTATATGCCACAGAGCAGCCATGCATGCCACAGGACCCCAAATTGAGATGGGTATGCTACCATGTGTGTCATGTAACCCCTGACCCAGGATCAGTAAAAAATTGGTACCCAAATAGTGCCATGGGTGACACAAGATGTTCTCACCCAGGATCAGTAAAATTTTGTTACCCAAATAGTGCCACGGATTCCACGACCCGTCCTGGTGCAGGATCAGTAAACCTTTGTTACCTGAATAGTGCCATCAGTGCCACAAGAGGTTTTGATGCCAGATCAGCCCCAAAATGTTGCCTGAATGCTGCGAGCAGTACCACAGAATGCTTCAATCCAGGAGAGGCTGGAAAATGTGGTCCAAATACTGCTACAGAATGTTTCAATGCTGGATTGGGCCAGAAATCTTACCCCAAAACTGTCACTGGTGCCATGGACTTCTTCAACCCAGGATCAGCCCAAAAATGTTAGCTAAATACTGCCACCAGTCCCAAAGCCCAACTTGGGTGTCAGATCAGCCAAAATTTGTTGCCCAAATACTGGCATCGGTGCCATGGGCTGTTTCTGACCATTAGCCAGAAATGTTCCTCAAATGCTGCCACTGATGCCACAGGCTGGTTCAATACAGGATCTTCAAAGTGTGTCACTGATATACCTCTATGGGCCATCCAGTGATAAGCCGTGAATTTGCCAACACCTGAAAATTAACATTTTCTGGATTTCAATTGCGGATACACGCACATCAGGGTCTATGACGAGCCCCAAGTCAGTAGACCTGGAACTACACACTAGAAACTAAATCTGGAACCGGTTGCAGATGAGTATCCAGAAAACACACATACTGGGTGCCTCCAACTAATATGCTGCTGGTTCTGGATCCTACTGTCGTACTATGGGCAGGAGGTTGCGGATAGTCCGAACGAACATTGGGGAATAAAATATCCATTCTGTCTATTTGTTGAACTCAAAGCAAGTGCATCTTGAATGAGTTTCAACATTGTTTGTCCATGCTTGTACCAATAAGGTGACATGTTTGATCACGTGATGACCCAGAACCTTTCAGACCAGAACGGGCCGGATCAATGCGGTGTCCATCAAATATTGATCGGCTTAATATGGCGAGAGCATTTGGGAATTGAGAATGGCGGGGTGATCGGCAGCGGCAATGGCGGCGGCAACGGCGGCGGAACTTTCCGGTCCTGATGGCAGAGCATATCGATCAAATTGCTAAATCTAGACAGGGGACTTTCTGAATGTTTTTTGACCATAGAGCCCACACCCGGGGGTCAAAGGCTCATGTTTTTGCATTGATATAGTAGTGACATCTAGCAACATTTGTGTATCACGACATGTGTACCCCGCCTGGCATTCGCGCAGTCGAGATCAATAGGCCCGACGGCATGCTTCGGCAGTGAGACATAACTTACAAAAGTGTCTGTAGTACAAGGATGTTATGTTCCATGACTAGTATGACTGCTCCATGGGCAGCGCAATTGTCGCGCTAGACGGCTCTACTGCTTTGCAGATCGAGGTCACCCAAAAGAGCGCAGGATGTGCCGCAACGCGTCTGGCCTCGAGGAACAAATAGCGGGGTATTGTGGACCAAAATTACAGTGTCGGGGGTCACCCCGGGAGCTGAATGGGAGAGGGGAAGAGGGAAAGACATATGCACGGTGGCGGGAGAAAAGCCGAAGGGTAATTGATGACAGATCAAAGCCCGATCACTTGCCGCCGTTGCCGTTGCCAACTGATGCCGCCATTCTCAAATGCCAAACTTTCACAATATGGCAACTGAGTTCGAACCCAATTTAGGAAGAGGGTCCTTACCTGAGCTACGAAGGGGACCAGGGTGTCTAATTGTAGGCAAAAGACCCAAGGTTCCAGATTTCCAAGAATCCTTCGAGGGACACAAGTAGTGCGCCCAAGAAATCCAGAATACTAGGACCGCTCGGGTGTCAAGTCAGGGCCCCGATCGCATCAAAAATAAATCAGACAAATAGGGAGCCTGTTCAACCAGGTTCCACCTCGATGGTTAAATGGTCTAGGGTAGTTCTTGGGCTATACACAAGTTCAGGGTGTCTATAAAGAGGCATTTTGAAAGGCTATCCAATCCAACCATAATGTCTCGAGTGACTAATCCAGAACTAACATTTTCAGGATCTAAAATAATCAGTCAGCAAGCTTGGCAATCATTATTTCATATTCTTGAGTCACAGACATGGTTACACCGATGATTAATGTATTATGTTTGTAAGGTTATTTTTAGATGTACAGTATATAAGGTGGGCAGCTTGTAGGGAGAAGGCACAGACTCCTACCCGGAAGCGTAAAGCAGAGAGACTAGTGGTCTGCTCCAGCAAGTACAGAAGGGCGGAACCACCAGCTTTTTTCATCGAGGCTGTCCTTGGGGACATGCTTGTATTTTCGAGTTATTATCGATCTATCAGCTTTTTCGGGATATTCCCTTGCATGTTCTGTGTGTACGTGTATGTGTGTTCTACGTGATCCTGCATGTACGTGTATGTGTCCTGCGTGTTTTGCGTGTTACTTGTGTGTGTCCTGCGTGTTTTGTGTGTCCTACGTGTGTTCCGGATTTGTTGCGTGTTGCGCCTCAAATTGGTTCACTGCTCCTGTCTTACGAGGTTAGAATGGGTGACCCAGAGTTGCAAAACTATAAATTGAACCATTGTCTGCGGACGATCCTGGATTTGCTTGCTGCAATCCGCAAATATTAACCAACTGTTCCCGTGTATCTTCTATCGGTACACAAAGACGCGTACTTGGTCGCACTCTCTGGGATTGCATCCGGAATCACTAGTGGAGTTTGGTTGGTTGTTGTTTTAGGGATTTGTGTTAGTTTCAGGATTTGTGAATCCTGAACTAGAGCGCACTTCTTCATTGCATTCAGCCCGTCAGATTTGCATTTTAGTGGATTTCACCCATAGACTGCCGGCACACGTTTCACCGGTGTCTTTGTTGTCTGAAGTTCAGCAAATGCTGCTCAAATGGTCCCAATGCTGCAAGATGTTTTGACAGAGTACCTTCACATGTTGGTAGCCTGTGCAAGTAGCAAGGGTGAATATACTCTAAATGGAGTATATGAAAAGTGGGTCACAGAATTTCTATAAATCCCTGTCAACTCCAAGTGATGCTTTTCCTGCCAACACCTCCGACAATTCCTCTCCCTCAGCATCTGGTCCTTCATCATCGTTACTTGACTCATCCTCCAGAAGCCATCTGTCTTGAGGAGCTTCGTTGTCCTGCCCCTCAACGCCTTCATCCACATCCATTTGTCTAGCTGCTTCATCAATGTGTGGCGTCGGTGGCAAAACCCTGAGCCCTGGCTCAAGAAGAAGGCCAGGTCGGTGGCACCGGTGGCACCTGCCGCAACGGCAGCCCCCTCGAAGCAAGCTGGGAAGAAGAAGGCTGCGGGGAAGGACAAGGAGGAAAAAAGGTTGCGGAGGTCGGAGCAGAGGAGGGAGAAGGAGTAGAAGAAGAAGGAAAAGAAGGAGGAGAAAAAGCGGAAGAGAGAGACAGCAGACACCGCCGAGGACCAGTTGCCCTTCAAACACGTGTGCCAAAAGCCCAAGCTGTTGGCAAAGAAGATTCCGAAGAGTGTCGCGTTCATCAAAGAGTCCGATGTCGAGGTGCCACGGGTGCCAGAAAGACCGGTGGCGGCGGTGGCACCAAGCCCACCGTGAGCTCTTCCAAGGCCGTTGGTGGCCCAGATGGCACGGGCTCCGACAACGACAAGGGCCTTCCCCCATCGGTGCTCAAAAATCGGAAGAAACATCATGAGGACAGGGACAGAGTGGCAGCCATCCATGCCAAGAACGCGGAGGAGATAGCCAAGAAATGCATGGCAAGTACCACCAAACTAAAAAAAGTTCTTGAATTGCGTCCATGTCATTCGTGGCACCCCATTGAGAAGGCCCCAGTTAACTTGAGATCCAATCCAAGTGATGGCACTGATGGCACAGATGTTGCAGTGGCACCGATGGCATGTCATGTGAAACCGACATGTCACATGAAACAGGGCAATGTCTGAAGTAAGGAATGGCATCCACAACAAGGCAACAGCACTGAAATTACCACTACCAATCCATAACTACACCACCGTTTTGGAGAGCCACGTCTATTTTATGGAAATGAGCCGCTGAACAGTTTACACAATTCATTGAATAACTTACATGGAATTTACCTTGAAAATCTGTGTGAGTGTCAAGGTCAAAAGTTGGTCGGTCTGTGCGTCAGATGGGTGTCGGCCGAGAAAGCCGTGCTGTGCGTGGGACCAGCGTCCAAAAGTGGCTGGTCGACATGTGGGATCAGCAAATTTTGCCCGAGGTCGAATTGATGTTGTATCCGCGTCCAGCTCTTATCGGGCGGTTGACGCTGGCCTGCAATGAAAATCCATGTGACACATTTCTTTCTCATAAGCTGCCGCCATCACAAAGGTACGCGGACCCGCTATGTTTGGCAAGCTCGGGTCACAGTCGGCGGCGTGGGCTATACAGAAGAAGCAGGGGTATGATATGAGCGGCATGCATTCATTTGCCCACCAATGCACCTGAAGCTCATCCTCGTCCCGACAGAGTTTCGAAAACAAGACGCCAGTACCGATTTATATAAGTGCCGCATATGTCCTGCTCGGCCAGGCGACAAGTGGATGCCAATCAAGCGCATCAATGCGCATGTCCAGAATGAGACTCATTTGAAGGCCCACTTGCAGAGGGAAAAATCTCAAAAGGCCGCAATTGGTTCTTCCATGAAAACTGATGGCGGTAGCGACACAATTATTGCCTCGGGCTCGGAGCAGTCACCCGCAGATTTGGATCACCATTCTGCGGACTATCATTGCTGTGATTCCCCTTCAGATGACGGCCTTATGCAAGGAGATATCTCGGGCCATCCTTCCATCGGTAAGGAAACAGATTAGATTTTTTGTACGTACCTCATTTCGAGTTGACGATTCACAGATCTTGCGCCTCTCGAAAACAATGAAACAGCTACCTCAGAACCCATAAACCTCGGCTGGACCGATTCGACTGGGCAGCGCATCTTCTTTACTGCAGGCAACCCAGAAACCGATCCTCTGGCTGAGTCTCTTGCACACGCACTTCAGGGGGTTTATAACAATGAAACTCTGGGTGAGGCAGAATATTCCAGAAATCTAGACGAGCAGGATCCGTTGTTCTGTCCTGGTAAATCTCATTTCAATCATCTTGTACTTAAATCTGATCTGTTGTCCCAGAGGATGAAGATGTCTCTGCGGCAGACTTGAATGCTAGACTATTCGGGCCCGACTTGAAAAGCGACTGGTTTCCGTATCCCGACAAAGCTGTTTGTACGTTATGTTTTTCTTTAAAGATTTCTTATCACTCACGCTTCCTTCAATTCAGACATTCCTGACGGATGTCCTTTTCCAAGGTTCTTCCAGCCAGCTGCGTTGTCCTGCATCTCCTACCAGGGAACATGAGCTCACGTTGGTCCAATGACGACCGGGCACTCACTTGAGTCCTCTTCAACACCTCCAACAAAGCCACTGCGACAGCACTGATCCCTGGGACGGGAGTTTCACAGAGAATGGTGAGTGAGAGTTTCAAAAGATTTAGGCTCGTCTTGACGCCTGACGATGTTCGACTTATTTTACGCATGGCTTGAGTCTTCGATGGCCAGCCGGTCGGGGGAGCTAGGAAGCAGCACATATACTAGTGCAACATGCCTTTGTCTTTTTAAAATCACCGGAATATGCGAAGTCTACAGCTATGTAACAGCTCGAGGTTAATGCTATGAAACCGCTATCAGATTAATCGCCGGTGTACAGGAGCTCCGCCCGTCGGAAGCTTCACGCTGTAAGTGACACGTTGACCGTGATTAGTACCTGAAATCTGTCTCTTCAGATCGTTCTTAAGGTGCGTGTGCAGTGCGCTCTGGACTCATGATTTTATCTGAGAATTGATGCTTACTTACAAGCCCGCGATGGGCCGCTCCGTGGCCCACCACTTTGGTCGAGGAAATCGCCAGCGCTTGAGTGAGCGCTAAAAAGTGGGTGGCGCCGAGGCGCTGATATGCCGATGATCGGCCGCCCAAAATTTTAGGCGCCACTCTTTGACATCCTCTAGCTGTCTGCCTACAGCGTGGCGCTCACCATATTTTTGCCATTCGCAGGCTGGTTATTAGCTTAGTCGCGTGAAATGCTCATAATCTCTAATTGTTTGGCAAGAAATGCCGTCCAATTTACCTGGGCAAAGCTGGTCTCCTGGTCGAGTACTGCTCTTGATCCCCAGGAACTGCATGCACATGCCTCGGACGCGGATGAAACATTTGACAGATTGACTAATGCTACGTGCAATTGATTGAGGTCAGTCCACGTTTACTGCTTCAGGAACTCGTTCCAGCAGGTGAGCGCGCCGCGCGCGTTCACCTCATGAAAGTTCTGATACACATACTTTGGCTATTTTCGTTCCATCCCTTTCTCTGGTCGAATGAAGCTCAGGTGCTGGATGAATTTAAATCGCAGCTGCCTCGGAGGCAAGGCGATTGGGAGAAGAGCTTGAAGCTCGAAGCGCCCGCCGAGAATGGAAGCTAAGTGATGTTTACCTGGGCGCTTCAAAGTACGCCATAACTAACCTCGTCCCAGTGTATTTTTGATGCACCACATTGTTGTCTTTGTTCTTGCAATTATTTTGGAATTTACAGCTCTTTTGGTGTTATGTTTCCCATTTTAAGGAAGGCCGGGAGGGGTGTTGTGATCTCCAGCAACTCATAAGATGAGCCCCTTCGATTCGTACATGTTTGACGGATAAATATTATGACCTCGGTCTCAGCGTCTTCAATTAGGGCGCTAATCGCGCTTCAATTGTTACAGCTGTTTAAACTCACTATCAGCACCCGTTCAAATGCTTACAAGTCCACTTCCTTAACCGAAGTGGGGGAGGGGCGCGAAGCGGCCCACCTCTTGTAATGATAAAAAATCTTGGGCAGAGGAGATACTACGCATCAGGAAAACGGATTTCAAATCGCTACACCACGCACCGATACTTAGCACTGGTAGCTCTTGGCTAATGCAAGGGGGGGTTGTCTGCACATATGACGAGGATCCTGAACGCAGTGTGAGCAGGCATTCACACTTGAAGCGCAGATGAACAACAGCAAGTTTGAGATCCTGCAGACGATGGACAAAAATGGTCGATGAGGAACCTGGAGCATGTCCAAGATCTCGGATTCCGAAAGATTGACGGAAAAGGTAATGTCTTAACAGCATGGGCGCTCATGAGGGTAGAAGTCTAAATTCCGACTAGAGTTGCAAGCGATATGACGATCAAAGCCTAAAGGTAACAATTCTCCACTCCAGCCCCTCACCATCAAGTCAAAACATGGCCACCAAGAACCTGTCATCGTCCGGCGACATCACCGGGACGAGGAGCGAGTGTAGGGCTCTATTCGAGGATATACAAAACTATTCGCGCGCGCACATTCCCAAACATAGCACATTCAAATCAAATAGGGCGTATTCAGATCAAACAGTGGACATTGAGCGGAATGTGCAGTGTTTTGCCCAAAGGGGGCACTTTCCCATTTCGGAGTTGCCGTGCCCATGCCATGTGATTCCCGAGCACCTTCTGGCTTCCCACCACCATCGTAAGCACTGCCCGGCGCCTCGCTCGCTTGTCGTCACCGGGAACAGCGACGACAAGACAAACAGTATATTGGGACGGGCATAGGTGCGTTGTAAAATTATGTTATCAGCTCGCCGCTGACCTGTTCAATTCTGCAGAGCGGCGCTGAGCCCTGGTCATGTACATCTCAGGTGCGCTTTAAAACTCGCAGTTCCGCTCAATTTTTTTTTTGTATAGTGTAGTATTTCGATACTGGAGCCAATGCCAATATAATCGCGCTCGTGCCGCGCCATTTGCAACCGGCTTCTGTCCGCCGCCCGCTGGCTCAAGCAAAAAAAACCGGCACCCACAGCGCACCATCTATCTGCCAAGCTACACCACACCTGCACACACACCGGTGTTTGTCCTGTTCACGGTCCGCACTCCTGCCGCCTGGAAAAGAGTGCAGAGAACAGTCACGCGACACCCGTCGTAAATTAGACAAGTGTCATAGTCTTTCGCATGAATGTTGCGAAAACGAGTGGGTGTTGTAGTATAGACCTCGCGTCCAACCCCAATGGGGACGACTCGGGTCGGGGGTCGTGTTTGGTTGACGAGGGTCATGTAATATCCGAACCCTGTAGCTGTTTCTTCAGTCTGAAGAGAACGGTTACAGATCAACCTTGACCTCTTGACCTACAACAGGTTATGGGCACCCGAGACGTTTCCAGCTCGACCCGCTACACTTTCAATTTGCTGGACGGAAAAAACTGGGACACCTGGTCATTCAAAGTTCAGTCAAAATTTGAAGATGAAGAATGCTGGAAGTTCATCACCGGCCCGTGGGTCTTCCCCACCATAATCGTGCAGCGGACTGCCATCGCTCCCGCTACGGGCACGTATGACGAAGAGGTTCCAAACCCAGCTTGGCCTGAATGGCAGCAGGGCGACGCTAAAACGAGGCGTCGAATTACGGAGATGGTCAGCGACAACCAGATTGCCTATATTCGAGATGCAAAGACAGCCATGGAGATGTGGGATAATCTTCGTACCATTTACCAGCGCCAAGGAATGCAGTCGATGATCGCGATTCATGACAAGATTTCGAGCATCAAGTATGGAGGGATCGAAAGCGGACCGTTGCAGGAACACCTCGACATCATTCAAGGGTACGCCGGGGATCTGAAGTGCGGAAACGATCCTTTGTCGGACTACAAGCTTCTTCAGTACACACTGAAAAGCCTTCCGCTCGAGTTTACCTCTCTCGTGCAGAGCATATCCCTTACCAGTCACACCAACATCCTCAGCGTCACTCCCGTTCTACTTGAGGACGAAGTCCGCCAGCGAGCCATCCTCGAGAGACAGCAAAGCAAGGAGCGTGCACTCAAGGCACACACGGAGAGAGTTGCGCTAGCGAAGGCACACGAGGAAGAGGTCGCTGCTAGTGCTGTCAAGGCGTATATCGCACAGAACAGGCAGAGGGGATCTTCGCACGGATGAGGAGGAGGCCATGGTGGACGCGGTGGAGGTGGTGGTGCTGACTGGAAGCAGAACGTCACCTGTCACGGATGCGGTGTGAAGGGCCATATCGTTCGGGAGTGTCCGCTCAGTGTGAGAGATCAAGCCAAGGAGAAACTCCGCCTTGCACAGCTTGCATTCAATGCCCACGATGACAATGATCTTCCACCGAAGCTTCTTCTCACAAAGAAAACCACGAGCGCTCTCCAAGGAGATACCCTTTGTATTGACTCCGGCTCTTCTCGCCACCTTACTCCGGACCGCACTTCTTTCGTCACGTTCACCACACTCGAGAAACCGATCCCCATCCAGCTTGGAGACAACAGCGAGATATATGCAACTGGCCATGGAATCAGTCAACGAAGCATCATCACCCCGAAAGGCAGCCGAAAAATTGACTTCACACGGACGCTGTACGTTCCGAAGCTTGCAGGCTCGCTCCTGTCTGTTGGTCAGTTGACAGCCATCCCTGGAGTGAAACTGGAGTTCGAAGGAACCGTGTGCTTCATCAAGTTGCACGGTGAAGTCCTTTGCGAAGCCACATTCAAGGATGGTCTTTACACCCTTGATCTCGCCGACTCCGCGCCGTCATCGAGCAGTTCCTCTGGACCGTCTGTCCTCAAAGCCAAAGCCCCGGTGCCTGCCGGTAAGCGCCTTGACATCCTCACACTACATCGACGTCTCGGCCATCTGAATATTTCCGATCTCAGAAAACTCATTGCATTGGGGATGGTCGATGGGGTGGAAATGGGGATTGCGGGAGACGATTTCTCGTGTGATGCTTGCCTGCGGGGAAAGACTCCGCGCAAGTCTTTTCCAAAAGGTGGAAGGAAACGCGGGACTCGTGTTCTAGAGCTCGTATACTCTGATGTTTGTGGACCGTTGCCAATATCACTCGGCGGGAGCCGCTACTTCATCACCTTCACCGACGATTATATGGGGCACCTTGACGTCGACTTCATGAAGCTCAAGAGCAGTGCGCTGGCCCGTTTTCGTGCATGGAAGGCGCGGGTAGAGAAAGCTACAGGGCAGAAGATTGGAATCATCCGCACAGACAACGGCGGAGAGTACACATCTGACGAGTTTGAGGCATTGCTTGAATCCGAGGGAATTGTTCATCAGACGACTGCCCCGCACAGCTCTCAGCAAGGTGGCGTGGCAGAGCGCGCCAATTGTACGCTTGAGGACAGCGTGCATGCGAACCTGATTGAGGCTGGACTTCCCATCGGATTCTGGCCAGACGCGGTGTTGTATGGCGCAACAACACGTAACTTCTGTCCGACGCGATCCTTGGAGGGACGCATTCCCGAGGAGGCGTGGACAGGACAACGGCAGGACATTAGTCACCTACGGCCATTTGGGTGCGAAGTCTATGTGTCGGTGTTGCCAGTGAAAGGCCGGCCAAAGCTTGCAGATACGACAGTGAAGTGCATTTTATTGGGGTACTACAACCTGCCGGGTACACAGTCGAAGGCGTAAAAGTGCTACGATCGTGTGAAGCGCAAGGTCCATAAATCCAGGGACGTGACCTTCATTGAGCGCGGAAAATCATCTGGCTGGACTGAAGTTATCACGGACCTTCGAAATTTGCCCCCCATCATCCCAAATCCCCCTGTTGCTGCCGAAGTACCCTCTACCTCCGACAATCCTGCCCCAGAATGCGATATTGTGGCAGATGAAGACACGGAGTCTGAGAAAGAGGAGGAGCATGCAGTGGAGGTGGCAGAGGACAAGCCGAGAGTGCCACGAGCAAAGAGGCTTCCTGCTCGCTTTGAGGGCATGGTAGACGAACGCGCGAAGCTTCCCAAAGGCCGCTATAAACACAAAATGGCACCGTCAGTACCTGTGGATGCAGAGGTGGAGCAGGACGAGCCAGTGCATGAGGAGGAGGAGAATGAGCCCGAATTCCAAGCTCATGCTCGTCCTGCACGCATTCCCGATGCTCCTATCATCGTCCCGTTGACGTTGATAAGCCGTGAATTCGCCAACACCTGAAAATTAACGTTTTCTGGATTTCCGTTGCGGATACGCGCACATCTGGGTCTATGACGAGTCCCAAGTCAGTAGACCTGGAACTACAGGCTAGAAACCAAATCCGGAACCAGTTGCGGATGAGTATCCAGAAAACACACATACTGGGTGCCTCCGACTAATATGCCGCTGGTTCTGGATCCTACTGTCGTACTATGGGCAGGAGGTTGCGGATAGTCCAAACGAACATTGGGGAATAAAATATCCATTCTGTGCCTATTTGTGGAACTCAAAGCAGGTGCATCTTGAATGGGTTTCAACATTATTTGTCCATGCTTGTACCAATGAGGCGACGCGCTCGATCACGTGATGACCCAGAACCTTTCAGACCGGAACGAGCCGGATCCGGATGCGGTGTCATACACCCATCAAATATCGATCGGCTTAATGTGGCAACCGAGTTCGAACCCAATTTAGGAAGAAGGTCCTAACTTGAGCTATGAAGGGGACCAGGGTGTCTAATTGAAGACATAAGACCCAAGGTTCCGGATTTCCAAGAATCCGTCAAGGGACACAAGTAGTGCGCCCAAGAAATCCAGAATATTAGGACCACTCGGGTGCCAAGTCAGGGCTCCGATCGCGTCAGCAATAAATCAGACAAATAGGAGCCTGCTCAACCATGTTCCACCTCGACGGGTAGACGGTCTAGGGTAGCTCTTGGGCTGCACACAAGTTCAGGGTGTCTACAAAGAGGCATTTTGAAGGGCTATCCAATTCAACCTCAATGTCTGGAGGGACTAATCCAGAACTAACATTTTCAGGATCTAAAATAATCAGTCAGCAAGCTTGGCGATCGTTATTTCATATTCTCGAGTCACGGACATGGTTACAGCGATGATTAATGTATTATGTTTGTAGAGTTATTTTTAGATGTACAGTATATAAGATGGGCAGTTTGTAGGGAGAGGGCACGGACTCCTACCCGGAAACGTAAAGCGGAGAGACTAGCGGTCTGCTCCAGCGAGTACAGAAGGGCGGAACCACCGGCTTGATTCATCGAGGCTGTCCTTGGGGGCGTGCTTGTATTTTCGAGTTATTATCAATCTATCAGTTTTTCGGGATATTCCCTTGCGTGTTCTGCGTGTACGTGTGTGTGTGTTCTACGTGATCCTGCGTGTACGTGTACGTGTCCTGCGTGTTCTGCGTGTTACTTGTGTGTGTCCTACGTGTTTTGCGTGTCCTACGTGTGTTCCGGATTTGTTGCGTGTTGCGTGTCAAATTGGTTCACTGCTCCTGTCTTACGAGGTTAGAGTGGGTGACCCAGAGTTGCAAAACTATAAATTGAACCATTGTCCGCGGACGATCCTGGATTTGCTTGCTGCGATCCGCAAATATTAAACAACTGTTCCCGTGTATCTTCTATCGGTACACAAAGACCCGTACTCGGTCGTACTCTCTGGGATTGCATCCGGAATCACTAGTGGAGTTTGGTTGGTTGTTGTTTTAGGGATTTGTGTTGGTTTCAGGATTTGTGAATCCTGAACTAGAGCACACTTCTTCATTGCATTCAGCCCGTCGGATTTGCATTATAGTGGATTTCACCCATAGACCGCCGGCACACGTTTCAACGTTCCAACAAGCAATGGCAAGCGCGCACTCGGAAGAATGGTCAAAGTCGATGATGGAGGAGTTTGGCTCTCTCATCCGGACCGGCACGTTTGAGTATGTTGATCTTCCAGAGGGCCGTAAGATTGTCACTTGCAAATGGGTGTTTAGCGTGAAGTACGACCAGTGGAACGAGTTTGAGCGCTTCAAAGCTCGTCTCGTGGCACGTGGATTTACCCAGATTTACGGCATCGACTACAAAGAAACCTTCGCGCCCGTCGTAAAATTCACGTCACTCCGTATCATGTTCGCCCTCGCTGCCCAGTACGGCCTCACTATCTATCAAATGGATGTTGTCACGGCTTTCCTCAATGCCGATCTCGATGAAGAAATTTACATGTCTCAGCCACCCGGTCTTCCCCCAAAACTCAACGCCAACAGCAAAGAAATGGTCCTTAGACTTCACAAATCTATCTACGGGCTGAAGCAAGCTTCGCGCCAATGGTATCGTCTGATTGATTCAATTTTTAAATCCCTCGGCTTCACGCACCTCCAATCCGACCACAGCATCTAACTTTGTCGGCGTGGGGATATCATTGTCGTCATCGCGCTCTATGTCGACGATCTACAGGGCGCGACAAACGACCAACCTACGTGGAACACTGTCAAATCGGAGCTCTCATCTCGCCTCAAGATGAAAGACCTCGGCGTTGCGTCGTATTGTCTTGGGCTTGAGATTGCTCAGGACCTCAACGCCGGGACTGTGCGCATTTCTCAACGCAAATATTTCCAAGGCGTCCTCGAACGCTTTGGGATGGCAGATTGCAGACCTGTGTCTACCCCGTTCCCGGTTGGCACGAAACTGACCAAGGAGATGTCACCTAAAACCAATGAAGAACGGCAGCTCATGGTTGGCAAGCATTACCTTGGCGTATTGGGATGTGTCAT
Source organism: Mycena galopus ATCC 62051 (assembly GCA_014925785.1). Lineage (NCBI taxonomy): Eukaryota > Fungi > Basidiomycota > Agaricomycetes > Agaricales > Mycenaceae > Mycena > Mycena galopus. Next base: position 65,061 of record WIQG01000508.1, read on the forward strand.
GTACGGGATGCTTGGGACGCGTGCCGACTTGGCCTTTCCAGTGGGAGTTGGCAGCCGTTTTAGCTCAGACCCCGGCATACTGCACTGGGATGCAATGATGCACCTTTTGCGGTACATCAAGGGGACACTTGATCTCGGGATCACATATCGGGGACCTGGACGTCGGCTGTCGATCCCCATATTCAAGACCTTACGGTGCTACACGGACGCGGACTGGGCGGGTGATAAGGACAAGATGCGTTCGACATCTGGCACTCTTGTTTTACTTGCTGGCGGCGCAGTCTCCTGGATCAGCCGTTTACAGAGTGTCACAGCGCAATCCACGATGGAAGCCGAATACATCGCAGCCAGCCATTCCGGCAGAGAGCTGATGTTTGTCCGGAATCAGCTTGGCGAGCTTATGGACAAACCTTTGGATCATCCGTCACCAATGCACTGTGACAACCAGTCAGCAATTTCTGTTGCTGAAAACCCTGCAATGCATGACAAGGCAAAACATATTGCGCTCAAATACCATTACATTCGCGATCTCATTGACAACAAGGATGTCACCATTCACTATTGTCAATCTGGTGCAAACCCCGCCGACCTCCTCACCAAAATTCTTCCACGCGACGCGACTCTCCGATGCCGCCGTATGATGGGTTTGGAATAGTGTGGGTTAGACTGTGAGGTCAGTGGGAGTGTTTTAGTATAGACCTCGCGTCCAACCCCAATGGGGACGACTCGGGTCGGGGGTCGTGTTTGGCTGACGAGGGTCATGTAATATCCGAACCCTGTAGCCGCTTCTTCAGTCTGAAGAGAACGGTTACAGGTGCGTAGTATTGTATCTCTAATACATGAGTCTGAAGAGAACGGTTACAGATCAACCTTGACCTCTTGACCTACAACAGTGGGAAGACAGACCAAAAGCGCGGAGGATCATTGTGTAGAAGGGAATTCTTAATCTATTAGGTTTGAACCTTGAAACCAAGTTGTAAATGGAGTGATGGGATTAGAATGTACTAGTAGTACGTACACCCGTTGGGATCCCTGTCCCGAGAACGCCGAAGGGGCCGCATTGACGCGCGGAATGTGCCAGGTTTCTTCACAAGAGGTGCACATTCATCACGGATGTGCACTGTTTGATTTCAATGTGCACTGTTTAATGTGAATGTGCCATGTTTGGGAATGTGCGCGCGGGAATAGTTTCGTTTATCCCGGCTCTATTCATATAATCCATTTTGAGAGCTGATTCGAGTCGAGTGTTAGCCGAAATGTCTGGTAAGTAATCGAAGCATCAGGGCTTTGCTCTTCTGAGAGATCCATGATGTATCAAAGCGCCACCTGGAGCTGAAAAGGAAGATAGGACGCAGAATTAACTTATAATGCTACAGAAACAAAAAATGTGTACGCCATCCGCCGACACTGTGCGTGAAAGGAAGAACGAACAGCGAAAATCAAGGGAATTCTTCCCCTCAGTAAGTGGAGATAAAAGACCGCAATGGGGACAGGAATCAAAGTCCGACGGAATGAAAAGGAAGAGCAACGCGTTGTCGTCACCCTCAATACACGAGATTATTTAGCAGTATCGCGCCTGACGGAATGGGGCACCATAAAATACCCGCCGCGTCACGATGGGAGAATGTGCGGCAGGTGAGGACATTTTTGCACATGCATTCGCCGGGGAAACATTTTGTAAGGACAATGTGGGGGTCAATTGATTGTAGTAACCTTATCGGCGATTCGGATACAGGTATAGGTAGCGAGATATAAATACCGAGTGGGGTGAGTGATCAGGTATGTGAGGCGGGTGTGCGGCTCTTCGGACGCGCCCGACAACAAAACACTAGATTGAATATGTGTACCGAAGGAGACAAATGATTGCGATCAGAACGGGGGACCAAAAAGGTAGGAAAAGACGTATGTTCCGTCCTGAAGGCTGTCTGCCACATACACACGTCTTTAATACACGAATGAGTAGCTCCAAACGTGGGGCGGAGGGAAAGGAAATCCACCAGGATTCATACATTTAGATTTGGTTCGATGAGCGGGGCTCCCACCCGTTGAGTACCGTGGGCGTTTGGTTCGCGCCAGCGGACACGGTTCAGTGATAAACGCATGGGATATTGGCGGAGGCGTCCTTGCTGAAGTGGGGACTCAAAACAAACGCGTTTTCAGACCTCGAATAGGACGAGGGGAGACAGTTGTGGTCAGGAGGCGCCGAGCAGAGGACGCCGGAATTAGAGCTTGTGCCTGGGCCCTGGAGCCTTTTCTAAAGGCGCGCAAGGATCGCGCGCGAAAGCAAATTAGAAGCATCAGAACATGGACATCAGGTCAAGACGACTATATACTACTTTAATAGCATTAGTCGCTCATCAGCGCCTAATTTTGGCGCTGAACGCCTAAGTCTGCAACCAACGCCTATTGTCAAAGCGGGGGCGAATTTCGGTCGCCTTCGCACGAAGCCCATACTAATCGATGGGGCAGATGTTACCATCATCATTACAGACAACCACCCACGGCTTGCACGATGCACTGCCCCCAGCATCTCGGATTGCGGTAGCGGCGACGGCGACGGCCATGGAGGATCGACGGGCGTTGCAAAAATATAATACCGTGCTGTCGGCGGGAGCTGGAGGTTTTAATAAGCGAAATTGAATTATCCATGAGTCAGTATTTCAGTCTGGCCAAGGTAACCAATCAGACAAAAAATCTAAAGGTATGTTAGGAAATTACCAGAGATCTCTAAATTTTTGAGCAAGTGAGAAAGGATCGTGGCTGAGTTGGAATTATTCTATTTGAACACGTCCCTGGCAACAACGGCCCGGGGTTGTTAGTACCGAATAGGCGTCGCGGTGGGTATCCGCGTTTTGACGAAATCACTGCCGCCCGAATATCCTAGTCTCGGGGTCGTGGAGGATAAAATGGGCACCCAAAGTGGGTCTCTCAAACTGAGAAACTGCCATTCGAATTGAAATTCCATACCGAGTTGGCAGGAAGACACGAGGAAACAAAACAAACAGCCCCAGTGGAAATTGGGATGTTTATGAGAGGCAGGCACCACATGGAGTGTAGGAGGAGTACCCAAGGGAATTTGGCCGCCCCGGTCGTGATGCGCACATTGAAGGCCTAACTGCAAGAGTGGTCAGCGACTCGGTGAGGTTCTTTTACAAAGCTCATCACGACCAAGCCGCGGGACGGCTGCAGAGACTCTTTAGATTTCGGTACCAGGACTCGGCGGGAGTGATTTGCTGCGTGCAGCCAGGCCAGTTGGATCCAGACTCGTAAATTGGCACGACACCTGTCACTGTTGTGGCGGGAAGGAAGAGAGCGAAGTGGCTGTGTAGACGGATCAAATTGCTGGCTTCCTCTAGCCACCACAAAGCCACCCCGTCGCACAACCCACCTTTCCCGTGAGTAATGTATGTCGATTTTGAGGCTAGGGGTCAAATCCTCCTTAAACCTTGCTAGGCTGAAATTTTCACGAGCGGTTGTTCGCAAATCATTTGACTCCCTCTACCTCCAGTCGCTTCATCCCGTTAATAAGCGCTTTTCGATGCGCCGAGAGTGGATATGACCTGACGCGGCCTTTAATGCACGATACGCACCTTGCTTGGCGTTTCGATGCGGGCTCGGCAGGACACCCGCATACCCGCACGACCAGGTCGCAAGTAGGGTGGGTCTAGTGATGTTCCGGGGTGGGTCTACCTCCATGGATTCGCTTGCGTTTTCGCCTCCGCTGCAGGCCGCATTTCGATGACACTGCCATATTCCTCGTACGACCACCTCCTCCCTCTTCTGCTGTACGTTCTCGTCGCGGACAGTGTCGTCCCGCCGGCCTGCGTATTGCGCGGTAGCGTGGCTTCTTCGCCCTCAACTCTTCCCCACGTCGTATCCTCCGCTTGGGCTTTCGACGCCCCGCGGCACTCCACCCTCCTGCAGCTGTGACCCGACGCCGTCCTCTTCCGACCTGCTCTTCAGCTCAACGTCCTACCTCTCATTCCGCAGTGCGGTGTACTTCGACGGGAATCACGTATTTTTGGGCGCCGATTGCGGACTACGGGCGCATGGTGATGGACTCCGGGGGTGCAAGGGAGCGTGTAGATGAAGGCGGAGGTGAGGTGGATATATGTGTGAGTGCCGGTGCAGGTCTACGTACCGTGGAAGGAAAGGAATACACGACGACGGAGAATAGCCGGAGGAAGACGACACAGGACGTGGCGATGCAGAAATGGTGAAACGGAGACAAGTGGTCCCTGGCGCTAGATGATTGTGTTGCGGTGCCACAGCCGCAATAGCTATGGATGTTGACGGATAGGAGCTGCAGCTGTAGAGCCTCCTGCGGCCCCCCAGCGGGGATGTGGCGGACTGCGTGCGAGAGCTAAGGTTGCACCTAATTCTCACAATGCTTCCAGTTTTTGACTCGACAAACATTAGGTGGAAATTAACTAACAATCTACCTACCTTGCAGAACCATTCTTTGGGGATGTCTCGCAGCTCCAGGCATTTGAGAAACTTACACATTTCGTCTCGCACCCCTCATTTTGGCAGCGAGCCGCGTTTAAATATTGGCCTTCATCCGCGGAAGCTGCAGAGCTCCCGCAAGTACAGACATCAAGAACCGCTGGTGAACCGTTTACTTAGTTGATCTCGTTCTTTGTGTTTGCGAACGGAACGTCGGCTGCCCGTCGTCCCGTATATGCGAAGCAATCCGCGCTTAGTGGCTTTCCCGGCTCATGTGACTGTAATTAGCGTAGGAATCGCTTGGAATCCTATCCTAAGCACTGTTGGAGGTGAAAAATTCCCCCAACGAAAAAACATTTGGGGTTCCGCTGGCCGACCAACCACCACGGCCCGGCACCCCCGTGGTACAGCGTGGAAGAAGATGCCTTGCGTGGGCCTGAATCTGCAATCGCAGCCCAGGCCGGTGTGAAGAAGAAGTGTTGCGTGCCATGGTATATCCCAGACAGCGTCTTCTGTCAGAGAAGACGCGCGCGTCCTTGGCGCATCCAGCCGCAGTTGTGACGGTAAACGGGCGCCGTAACTTCGAGGGCAATTGGACACTGCAGGTTCTCCGCTGCGGCGCTGCGTTGTGCTTTCTTGTCAGACGAGCTGGTGGGTGCGAATTTGAGTCCGGCTTCGATGTGACGCCCAACAAAGGAGGCGCAAGCACCGCTTAATCCAATCGTATAAGTAGGTCCCCCGTATTCCACCTCACACGATAAAGCGGGGCTTGCAAGTTTGTCTCCGGAGAGGACAGAACGATGAAATCATCAGGAAAGACCTCCTTTGGCAATAAGGGTGGATTCCCCCAAACTTTGGGGAAATCCAACCAAATTTGGCCTCTTAGGTTCATTCCCTAACTTTGGACTCTCCTAATAATTTAGCACAAATCAACCACGGATTTCCCCCGATTCTCACCATGTTTGGTTGAAGTTTTTAGCCTTTGCTCAGTTTCAGGTTGTTTTACTACAGATTATCACCCAGATTTTCAACATAATGTGTGCAACAGAGCAATTACATTCAGCCATGTATAGGATGGTAGACTAGGAAGAGGGCTGTAAACAACTCAGATGACATATGTATGGTTACCCTCCTCGGAGGCGCGGATATACCTATTGCACGCACGTGCGGGTGCTTCCCAAATCCACACGGCAGAAAGACTCTGACTCGGAGGACGACGAGTAGGCGCGAGGTCCAGGACTCGGAGGCGGGATCGCGGGCGCACGCGGTGGTAGCGCGCACAAGAGAGTCGTCCACAGGGGTCTGGGCAGTGGGAGACGCTGCTGACGTTTATTCTTGAGCAGCATCGCTCGTACTGCGATGACGCGCGTATGAGCATTGCCGTGGACGAGTACATATCCCTGTTCCTAGCGTTTTGAGCAGCGAAAGGCCGGCCCACCTGCGCAGGACGTGCAAGACTTTCCAGGCTGCTGTGCAGGAGATTAGCTTGGAAATAACATTCACAGTGGACGCACCTGCTGTGGCATCCATGCCCAGTGATGAAGACATGTCATGACAGAAAACCGCGACGAAACGATGTAAATAATCCGCCGCGGCCAAGCGAGTGAAGCCGTAGAGCCCAGGGACTTCCTGCGCTGCGATGCGCTCGAAGTCCCCTCCAGTGATATTATAGAATCGAACGGCTGCGTTGCATTGAGTACGAAGTCTACAAAAATCGAAGCGGTTCACGTACAATGTCGACGAGACGTGCGGCAACGCTGAAATGAGTCTGGCGTCAACGTTTGACATCGACCGTGGCGGGACCTTGGGCAGGGGACAGAAGATAAGAGCGCGCGAAGCCGGCGCGAGAGCCAATGCCGGGATAAACATCCTCGAAAAGAGGGCCATATTGGACCTAAACTTGCGGCCACGAACTGCTGGGCTCAGAGTGCGAGAGAATTGCGTGAAGTGGTGCGAGTGGCAAGCTGATGAAAAATCAGTTATTATAGCGACAAATACATATAGCCCGCACTTTATTGTGCGTACCACTGGCTGTGGACATTGTTGTCTAGGCCAGATTGACAGTGTCGGCGGGCTGGTGTCGCTGGCAAAGGCCTTGATGGCATTGTGTGATACTAGAATAGAAGAAAAGGACCGACTCCAGCAATGACTTGAGGAGAACGAGCAAGGGCAGGAGGAGGATGGTGGGGGAAAGGAAGAAAGAGGTTTACCCTTGTTGTTGTTACCATCAAAATCAACCATCTTTTCCGCGCCTATCCGACGGACATCACATTCGGCTATATTCGGCTATGTTCGGCTATGGACTTGATGCTCTTGTCGCCAACTTGTCGCACCAATCTCCGAAGCCCTGGTTCTGCATCTTTTTGCTGTTTATTTCAAAGAAATGTCAACAGTATGAATAGTTGTCAAAATACGACTGGACCATTATTACCTTAGAGATTTCTTCATGTCTCAATCCCAGCGACTTGCCAGGGACTTAACAATTCAGCTATCAGAATGTTCCGAAGTTTCCGTATCCCTCGCACCAAGTTCTAACTGATCACCTGCTATGATCCGGACTCCTGTGAGCTCCGGCTTCCAGGCAAACAAGGCAATTTTTGTAAGCACCAAGTAAGCACCATAATCTACCAAACTTCCCCACATTGCCATAATTTCCCCTGATTCCCCTAATTTGGTGGGCGGGAACCAAATTTCCCCTAAATTAGTGAAGGAGGGTTTTCCTGATGATGCTGGTTGATATTGTCAGCTTGCCACCAACAGAAACAGTGATTGGGTTAGACACTTGAGACCTGGCCCCCTCGAACACCGGTGATTCAAAGCCAACACCCGGAAGCCTCCTCGAGCACGAATAAACGCTGTGGATTCTGGCCCCAGGCCGGAGCAGGGCCTAACAGTGATCGATCTGCGGACGGTCACGCGACAGACAAACACCTGCATACGGGCATACTTTAGACCATGGCGTGAGTGTGATACTTGCATGGGAAAAAGCGCAGTTTGGCCGTGACCTTTCCAAGGAAATCACGCGACACCATCAGCATGACGCGTCTTTTGGTATGCAGTGGCGCTGGCAAGATCCTCCGAAGTTAAACTTAGGAAGAGACGCGGAGCGAAGCGTCCCGCGGCCCGTGTAATGAAGAGAATCAGAGCTGTTTCATACTCTTAGATCTGACATGAGATGCGCGGTGTGTTTCCGGAGCGTCCGGTGCTTCCATAACCTCACAGCTGCTCCACAGCTACCACATTCGGGCGATCTTGATGAAACGCGAACAAAGCATGTTATGCTAGTATATCTGCTGCTCCACCCACCTGCTGGCCATTGACGATTCAAGCCATGCGTGGAATCAGTCGAACATCTCCAGGCGTCAAAACTTCCCTCAATGTTCTGAAGCTCTCACTCGCTATCCTCTGTCAACTCCCATCCCAGGGATTGGTGCTGCGCAGAGGGTTTGTCGCAGGTTTTGAACAAGACTCAAGTGCGTGGCGAATCGTAATGGGACCAAGTAGAGCTCATGGTCCGGTAGGAGGTGCAGGACAACGCAGCTGGCTGGAAGACCCTTGAGGACCGCGTGCAGTCCCTCGCATTCCTCGGTTCTCAGGATTATGATATGGATAGGCAACTCGCGATCGTTTTACAAGGTTGGGGACCCATATAGTGTTCGTCGTGTACTCATTGTTCGGCCGACAGAGATCTCGGACACATTCGCCAAAGTATTGTGGATTCAGGAAGCACGGACGAATGTCGCTTTTTTTCAGCTCCACGGAGGATTCTTCCTTTCTCATAAATATAATTCGAGCCTTACCGATCTTATCGCCGACATCACTGTATTATTCATGACGAGCATACTGAGGTGCACGCTGATACATGTCCAGGTGGATTTCTCCTCGAAAACCCAGCGGGCGTTTGCACAACTTCGGGAAGATCTAGGCAAATTCAAGGTATATCGTTCTGAATATCTTGTTTCTTCGGGTTTGACAGTTATAAGCAGAACAACTTGTGGCAATCGAAAAACAAGACGACGCCAAAGCCAACACCATCGCACAGATGCTGACTCAGAAGTTGCCAACGCCATAGGTAAAGTTCATGCTTCCTAACATCCTTCGAAGCAAGAAAGCCGATTCATTATAGTCATGGGCAATGGAACTGTTGGGCTGGAAACAACTACGGACGACAAGATGCCAAATGCCTTGCAGGAGTTCACTGGAACAATCAGTGTGTCGTGGTCTATTTTACAGAACGTTGGATCATTAAAATATACCAGATGTGACTAGTGGGGTAGTTGGCATTAAACACATACGGCCCTGCTGATAACGAGAGTACATATCGTGCGATAGTCTCCTCTTGAGTTGTTTTATATATATATTCTCTCATCCATGTTTGTAACCCGTTTCCCCTGTTCAACTCCATTGTGTTCATATGAGTAATAATTGAGGATGGTATATAGCAGTACGAGTCCGTGCCCCTTTTCATGGAACCTTTAGGTTACAGGTCTACACGCAGTCCAAACAAAATTTAATCCTTTTACAAGATGAGCCGGCGCTTCGCTCTGGATCCAAGAGTGTGAGATGAAGGCCAGTGAATTTTAGTGCCAACTAAAGAACGGGTGGACCAAATTTCTGGAGTAAGAACGTCACAGCTGATCAGAAAACAGGGTGGAAGAAATCATTCAGATACTTACAGCTCTTTGCGGTACAACAGGCGCGAGCCGTTTTTTCCATTTTGGGCCACTTTTGAGTGTTTTCCACTAGGACAGTCGCCCTGCCCTCAATTCCTACCCGTTCGCCTTGGTTATAGGCTCAATCGATTCGAATTCAAAATCCGCAGCGAACAGACTCCTCAGTTTCAAACCGGTCTCCCAAGGTGGTTTTCCTGGCAAGGGAAATCACCTTTTTCCGGCCAGTTTTGATTGTTTTCCACTAGGACAGTCGCTCTGCCCTCAATTCTTACCCGTTCACCTTGGTTATAGGCTCAATAAATTCGCCTTCTAGTTACGCAGCGGACGTGTTTTTCAGAATTTCAAACCGGGCGCCACGGTGTTCTCCTGGTAAGCGAAATCATTTTTGTATGGCCACTTTTGGTTGTTTCTCAATAGGACAGCTGTCCTGCCCTCAATTCCTACCCGTTCGCCTTGGTCATGGGCTCGATCGATTCGCCTTCAGAATATGCAGCGAAAGGGCGTCTCATATTTTGACACTGATCGCCAAGGCGCCTTTCTGGCAAGGGAAACCAGTTTTTTACAGCCACTTTTGATTGTTTCTCAATAGGACGGTCACCCTGCCCTCAATTCTTACCCGTTTGCCTTGGTCATAGGCTCAATCGATTCGCCTGCAGAATCCGCATCGAATGGTCCCCTCAGAACCCTTCATTTCACACCTAAAACAATTTGTTATTTTTTACCTCCTTTGTGGGCAGCACCACATCGTGAACATACAATAGTGTGTATTACACCAATAAAAAACGTAGTATGTTAGTTATAGGATACAAGTCAAACATACAACGAAATAATACTTCTAACAGGCCCAGAATCAACCCTACACAGCTGTCTTGTGCCCAAATCCACTCGAAACTCAAGTCTTGTGCCAGGGAAACATTCTTGGAGTGATGATGAAATCTGAGTTACTGATGCCTTGCACACTTTTATGGCAAAGGGATTGAGTCCATAACCAAGGGGACAGGCAAAATACTGAGAGCAGGGCAGCTGTCCTACTGAGTAAACACTCAAAAGTCGCGGTGAAAAAGTGATTTCCCTTACCAGCAAAACGCCTTGGCGTTCGGTTTGAAAGCCTGGGAAACCTGTTCGCTGCGGATTTTGAATTCGAATCGATTGAGCCTATAACCAAGGCGAACGGGTAGGAATTGAGGGCAGGGCGACTGTCCTAGTGGAAAACACTCAAAAGTGGCCCAAAATGGAAAAAAACGGCTCGCGCCTGTTGTACCGCAAAGAGCTGTAAGGGGGAAAATCTGAGCCTGTAGTAAGCTATGAGGCTACACATTTAGAAATACTGTACAATTTCATTCAATTCGGCAGTCACGCGTCACGCCCATTTTTTTTTATAGTGGCAATAATTTTTTCTCAATTTATCCGAATTCTTTTGGATTTTAATTGTACTAAAATTTCAGGATTTGTGCCGAATTGATCGAAATTGTACAGTAGGACGAGAATTCAAAATGGGAGCTCCGTCTTGTTCTTGTATTCGTTCCTTTTGATTCATGAAGGCAGTAGCATTATTTATGGGTGTGGGTGGCGCTCCGGCCAGCTCCAGGGTGCAGGACCGATGGGGTGGTGATGAACCCAAATGAACAGCCCAGACGAGGCATGCCATCGGCTAACCCATAAAAAGCAAAGCAGCGAAGTTATCTAGTACAAGAGCGCGGCGGGGGCGCACCACTTGAGCTCTCCCTGTAGTACCATTATAATGTGGCCTGGCCTGGCCACAGGTACACATTACAAAGTGCCTCTTAACTTGCCAGGCCTGGTGCACATTATAATGCGTACCCCTGCCCAATCATTCCCGGCATGCTACTGCCAGTTCCGGCATCAACGGCATGGGTTTTTCTTGTTTGCACATGCTTTGATACCTTCTATATTGGGCTGCACATTGATTAACAGCACCTGCCTGTCAATCAACACTATAACAAGCATTTACCCATTAATTGATGGATGATTCCCAGGCATATACGTCAATTTTGCCATCATTTATCGCCGGCTCTGGGAATTTATTTTGCGTTTTGCACAACAACCAGGGGTCTTTTGCAAAACTGTAAATACAGCCAAATAGCCCTCGGCAAGCTCTACAACTTTGATTTTGAGACTATTTTAGCCAACTTCTTTTTTGGCCACTACGCTTTTTGCCCAAAAAGGAAATTTCAGTGTTTTCTGCCTCCCTGGTTCAATTCTCAACTGTTTTAGGTGATTTAACCACATAGGCATGTTGTTTTATGTTCTTTGAAGCCACCTGGGACACAGTAGAGCCTATTAGAAAGCAATCAATAGGGTGAAAAGAGTGAAAATTGTTAAATTATATTCTGGTCAAGATATCTTAGGTATATACCCCTGTGAATGACTCAAGGATACACCAGATTGTTTCTTTGGGCTGCAAAGATACTGCCTAGATAAGTGATCAGAGGCTAATGATTAAAGACATCGCAATTTGGCTATCCAAGGAAAAGACATGTTGGCCTTGTTATGCACTACTCCATCATTTTAAGCCTCCCCAAACACATCATTTGGACTTGTCTCATATATATTTTATAGAAAAGTGGGCCATGAACACTTGGAACAGGCAACACTCCATGGTTTAGGGTGATCTTCTTGTATGTGCTTGTTCACCATGTTCTGGATGTCATAGGTCAAAGCTACTGTTCTGAAACTCAATACTAGTCTTCCTGAGCTTCAAGAACAATTCTGAGCCAGAAATTGTGGCAATATCTGATGATATACTTCAAAAGTGTCATTTGACACTTTTTGCTTGTTTCAAGATTAGCACACTATGTAGACCTGATGGTGCAAAATAAACATCAGAAATAGAATCAGACAGTCGAAATACACTAGATTATGCTTTACTTTAAGTGATTTGGTCAAGTTTTAGCCAGATGGTGGTTTGAGCTATGGCCAGCATATAGCCTAAAAACTTGCTCTTGAACCCATGTCCTCGGAACCAGCATTCGGCCAAAACTTGACCAAATCACTTGAAATAAAGAATAATCTGGTGTATTTTGACTGTCTGATTGCATTTCTCATGTTTATTTTGCAGTATCTGGTCTATATAGTGCCCTATTCATAACACAAGCAAAAAGTGTCAAGTGACACTTTTGGAGTTTATTATCAAATATCGCCACAGTTTCTGGCCCAAAATTGTTCGTAAAGCTCAGGTAGACTAGTATTGAGTCTCAGAACAGTAGCTTTGACCCTATGGCATCCAGAACATGGTGAACAAGCACAGACAAGAAGATCACCCTAAACCATGGTGTGTTGCCTGTTCCAGGTGTTCATGGCCCACTTTTTTATTACATATACATGAGAAAAGTCCAAATGGTGTTTGGGGAGGCCTCAAATGATGGAGTAATGCATAACATGGGCAACATGCCTTTTCCTTGGATAGCCAAATTACGATGTTTTCAATCAATAACATCTGATAACTTCCCTGGAAAGTGTCTTTGCAGCCAAAGAAACAATCTGGTGTATCCATGAGTCATTCACAGGGGTATATACCCAGGATATCTTGACCAGAATATAATTCAACAATTTTCGCTATTTTCACCCTATTATTCCTCTCTAATAGGCTCTACTGTGTTCCAGGTGGTTTCAAAGAACATAAAGTAACATGTCTATGCGGTTAAATCATCCAAAACGGTTGAAAAATGAGCCATGGAGGTGTTGTTGTAGACAATTTCCTTTTTGGGACGAAAGCGTTAGCGTCCCAAAAAGGAAATACCCCCACCAAACTGTTGATGCTTATGCCCATGACGTTCAGCTCATTGAGTATCACAAAATTCCCCTATAGTGCTTTTCAATTGGTGGCTTGGTTGGCCTATAAAATCAAAAATACTGATAAATTATCGAATTTTCAATGTTTCTGCCCATTATCTGCCTCTCACAGAAGTATGGTGCTTCTGAATATGCTTTACATCATCTTCTAAGGTGCATTCCATCATGCTCAATGAGTCAGATCATCTAAACATTTGATTTCCAGCCAGAGGAAGCAGAAAACACTGAAATTTCCTTTTTGGGCAAAAAGCGTAGTGGCCAAAAAGAAAGTTGGCTAAAAATAGTCTCAAAATCAAAGTTGTAGAGCTTGCCGAGGGCTATTTGGCTGTATTTACAGTTTTGCAAAAGACCCCTGGTTGTTGTGCAAAACGCAAAATAAATTCCCAGAGCCGGCGATAAATGATGGCAAAATTGATGTACATGCCTGGGAATCATCCATCAATTAATGGGTAAATGCTTGTTATAGTGTTGATTGACAGGCAGGTGCTGTTAATCAATGTGCAGCCCAATAAAGAAGGTATAAAAGCATGTGCAAACAAGAAAAACCCATGCCATTGATGCCGAAACTGGCAGTAGCATGCCGGGAATGATTGGGCAGGGGTGCGCATTATAATGTGCACCAGGCCTGGCAAGTTAAGAGGCACTTTGTAATGTGTACCTGTGGCCAGGCCAGGCCACATTATAATGCGACTGCTGGGACTGTTGACCACTTCGGTCCACATGGATGCGTTGAACCCATGACTGGGATTCAGAGAAGTGATGGGGGTGTTAGCGTGGCAGACGCCATGATGTGCCAAAGCCAAGCCGGCTTTGCCGTTGGTGAAGCTAATAGGGTTGTGGAGAAACAATATTCCACTGGGATAGCATCACTCCAGAGTTCAGATGCAAGACAGCCAACCTGGGGAGTTGAACTTTCTCAATAAATACGCAAGGGACACTTTGTGAAAACGCAACTAATTTGCAAGGAGGTACAACTCGGCACATTGTATTTGT